>JANBVN010000208.1:0-51958 GCA_030052785.1 Coniochaeta hoffmannii
GGGGGGATGGGAGTGCTGGGGGGCGTGCTGATTTGGGTTTGTAGGTTCTACGGGCAGGGGGGCACGTATCAGTGGATGATGGAGGAGTGGCAGAGGCTTTGGGGAGGGGTGAGGTGAGAGTTGGGTGAGGTGAGAGTTGGGTGAGGTGAGAGTTGAAGCATGGGTGAAGATGAGAAGATGAAAGTCTTTCTCAAATGCGATACCTGAGGCATGGTGGCCCGGAGGTGGTTGTTCAGTATGGGGTACGAGATGACAGCATGCTGTAGAGAAAAGTGCCCTACAACAATGTTAGAAGTAGCCGCTCACTCTCATATAATATAGTCCCAGTCCACTCAGTGCTACTGTACCCCCGCCTACCTTATCTAATACGGACTTGAGAAGACTTCGAGTTGTGTGAAACTTAGATGGTGGTGGTGAATAGTGCGGACGGGCGCATACGGAAGTTGCCGCCTGAGGAACTGCTTTCTCGCCAATCGACTATCGAGTCTCGGGCCCACATTGGATTTGTTGACGCTCGACATCTCGTTTGTCCAACTTCAAGCCTGGACCTCTCGATTTCAGACAGCTTCCTCAACAGCGCCAGACTGCTCTTCGCCATCATCAGCTATCGGCGGAGCTATCTCAGCAGAATTCAGGCGTTAATATTGCGGGAGACACCATTTGTCTTACGCCAAACTTCCGGCATGCCTTCAGATCAGTAGTCTTGCGCCATCTCGCTCGTTGTCGCCTGGCGCTTTGCACCGGGGGGTAGGCTTTTATTTTCTTGCTACGACCTGGCCTGACGGTCATTATTCTCGACTCGCTCATTATTCCAGCGGACCTGTACGGCATTACTTAGATCGCATACATCAACATGGACTCGGAGCGGCAATACGGGCTGACGGCACCGATAAGCACGGCCTTTCCGACCGAAGCCGACAAGCGGTCCACCGATGAGCTGATCAAGGAGCTACACGCCCAAGGCTGCTTCGAGAGCGCTGCCGAGACACAGAAGCGGTAGGTTTCTAATACGATCACTTGTTGTGTATCGAGCAGCAAGAAGGTGCTGACGAATAGGTGACGCTAGATACCAAGTCCTCGCCTCTCTCCAGAAGATCACCGATGCCTTCGTGAAGAAGATCGCACGAATCAAGGAGCCGAAGAACGAGGTGCTCATACGAGATGCCCGGGGCCGAGTGTTCACCTACGGAAGTTTCCGCCTGGGGGTGTTCGGCCCTGGTTCGGATATCGACACGCTCGTCGTCGTCCCGAAATACGTCAACCGCGAGGACTACTTCGAGCATTTTCCTCAACTGCTCCTCGACATGGCGCCCTCTGGGGCCATTGCCGACATGGCCGTTGTCAGGGACGCCTTCGTCCCCATTATCAAATTCGAGTATTCCGGTATCAGCATCGATCTGATCTTTTCCCGCATTGCGACCCTTAAGCAGCTGCCAGCCGACAAGGACTGGAATCTCAAGGACAACAGCCTTCTCAGAGGCCTGGACGACGGGGAGCTGCGGTCTGTCAACGGTACGAGAGTGACGGACGAGATCCTCGCCCTAGTGCCGGAGCCTACCACGTTCCGTCTGGCTTTGCGGGCAATCAAGCTATGGGCGCAACGCCGAGCTATCTACGCCAACATCATGGGCTATCCGGGAGGTGTTGCGTGGGCCATGCTCGTTGCCAGGGTCTGTCAGCTCTACCCCAGGGCCGCCGGCTCGGTTATAGTGAACAAGTTCTTCCATATCATGACAAGGTGGCCGTGGCCCGACCCGGTCATGCTCAAGCATATCGAGGATGGGCCGCTACAGGTCCGAGTGTGGAACCCCAAGCTCTACGCAGGTGACCGATACCATCTGATGCCCATCATCACGCCGGCTTATCCGTCCATGTGCGCGACATTCAACGTCACACAGTCGGCCATGACGGTGATCAAGGAAGAGCTCAAGCAAGGGGCCGAGACAACGGACCTGATCATGATGGGCAAGAAACCGTGGAAGGAACTCTTCGTGAAGCACACCTTTTTCACCAAGGGGTACAAATACTATCTGGCCGTCACAACGTGCAGCACCAGCAAGGAGGCTCACAAGGTATGGTCCGGCTACGTTGAGTCCAAAGTGCGTTTGCTCGTCCAGGGTCTCGAACGACATCCGAGCATTGCCCTGGCGCGCCCGTTCAACAAGGGGTATGAGAGGACTCACCTGTGCAAGAACGAGGCCGAGATCGAAGCAGCCCAGAACGGCTCCCTTCAGCACGTCGTGAAGAAGACGGCGGTGGTGGATCCTAAGGCAAAGACGGAGGACCAAGCTGTGAAAGAGGAACCCCAGAGCGGAGGCCATCAAGCTTCCGCGCCGATTGCAGACGGTCATCAAGCAGTGCAAGGGCAGGTGGCGCAGGAACCCCAGACTAACCAACAGGTGAAGGAGGAAGCGCTCGGCACAGTGAATCCTCAAGACATCCCGACACATCCACCGAGCGAGGACGTCAAGCCCAACATCGTCGAGAATGGAGTGTCGAGCCACGGGGTCGCTCAGAATGGAGATCCGAGGCAGAACGAAGTTGTCAAGACGGAAGACCCTAGTGACTGTACTGTGAAGACTGAAGACGTGAAAAAGGAAGGGACGGAGGTGTTCACAACCAGCCACTACATCGGCCTGGTGTTGGCTCAAGGTAAGTCGCCCTTCCTGCTCGCTCTTGGCTTTTTATGCGCTTGCATCTAGGTTCTGGTCCGAGCTCCGTCTTAACCTCTCAATACTCATCCACAGGCGCCA
This sequence comes from Coniochaeta hoffmannii, assembly GCA_030052785.1. Lineage (NCBI taxonomy): Eukaryota > Fungi > Ascomycota > Sordariomycetes > Coniochaetales > Coniochaetaceae > Coniochaeta > Coniochaeta hoffmannii. The sequence goes on from JANBVN010000208.1 coordinate 2,754, forward strand.
AATCACTCGATCTCAGTTACCAAGTCGACGAGTTTAAGGATCTCTGCTATGGGTGGAAGGAGTGCAAGCCTGAGTACAACAGCATCAGCATCACCCACCTTCGAGCGTATGTCTTTCTCTCTCTCGCCTCGCGCCCAGAGGTAGCTTGGAAGTCGCTGACCCGTCTCCCAGGATCGATCTGCCGGATGATGTCTTCGAACCCGGAGAGGTCAAACCTCAAAAGCCCAGCAAGAAGAAGGCTCCGAATGGCATCCCTGCGCAGAAGAAACGCACTGCCACTGAAGTATGTCCTGGAAATCGCCTTGGTCCTCGGCGGAGAACGGCTTGCTTCTCTGCAGCGACAGCTACAAGATGATATATCTCCTTGATGAGTTATAGTATGATAAACTGACAATCGCTAGGAATATACGAATCCGCCTAAGCGACAGCAGACATCGGTCAGAGCCGCCGCTGCGGGCTGAAGTTCGCCTTTCAAGGCCTGCGCCTCCCAACGTGGTGCGCTACACCCCCCCGGCGTCATCCAAATCGTTGGTCTTCAAACTCAGCTGGAGTCGATCGTGACTATCCCAAAATGCTCTATTCCGAACGACAGTTTGATGCAGGAGCAATGCTCTTGATGGCTAATGACTAGGGTTAGGAGAACCAGCCATCTCACCAGTGTGCCACCTTGTGGCACGGGCGAGACTCCCGTCCGCCTTGGGATATCATGGATCTTGTGTGGCACGCCCAGCCACTTGCTGCCAGTCAAGACGACCACTGACAAAGACAAAGACAAGGAGAGATCAACCAAAAAAAAAGAGGAGGAAACTTGACATAACCACAAAAAAGGATCATGGAAGGGAAGACACTCGCTTGCTCTTCCTATGGTTTAGAAACCATAGAGCGGCTGAGCCATTGACGTGGGCTAAATGTTGGATGGCAGAGATGTCGTCAAGGGGAACAAGGCTCCAGCATTTCTTGCCTTGACTTCCAGAGCCGGGGCGATACGTGGTGCTGGTATCGCTGCAGGATTCCCTTCGTTGACTAAGACAGGATAGTAGAGGGGATAGATGGTCTATAGCCACCACCAGCTTGACGGTGAGGTGTGGTCGGCCGTGTAACTAGACACCTTCAGATTAATAAACAGCTATATTCCGGGGCACATCGTGCCTCGCTAGAACTTTGACTGACCCCATGCCGCTTGTGAAAGAAATCGTCAAGAACTAGGAGATTAACTAGGGGTGGAGGCAGGTTGACTACGAGACTGGGAACCGGATACCATTCCATCCGAACATATCTGTACTCTCTCATGTCGGCTATCCTGGCGGCCTGGGGTTACGGCACATCATCGAGCATCGCGAAAGTTGAGATGAGGAACCCGGTGCTGGATGCGGAAATATTCCAGAAGGCATATCCCCGGAAGTATCGACAAGGTAGTCCCCTTGTTGTGATTCAGGTGTGAAAGAGAAGATAGAGCCGTACCATTACCCGACAAGAGTCGGGATGATGGGTGGCCCATGGATAAACTACTCTGACTTGTGAGGCAGGGTTCTTGCCCCCCGGCCCGCCGCCCATCTATCTACCAGATGTTGAGTCTGTTCGGATGCCGCTGCAGGAAGACAAATTCGGATCGATCTAGAAGCTGTCGACGTACGGATTTTGGAGATCGAGAGAAGCAGAGGGACGATGCATCAATCGCACAGACGAGACCAGATGAACGGAGGACTGGATGTCAAGGAAGGCCCCCTGTGTGTTGGTGGGCGATCTTCTGGGGAAGAGCTTGCATGGAAGGGTGATGGAAGATGGGGGAGAGCAAGGGCCATGTGATTTGGATTTCTGGTGTTTCAGGGGTGCACATCTCAACGACGGACCACCTCGATTCAGCGTTTGAGGATATCGGCAGGAAAACCGACAGCCACGACGGGATAGCGAGCGGCATAGACATAATAGCAGGAAAATTACATGGGTTTACCTATCAACAAAAAAAAAAGTAACTCTTCATTCGCTTTGCGTCTTTCATCCGATGCCCCTTTCCCATCCCCCATCTCTACTACTACTCGATGAAGACCAGCCGCCCGTCCCGGTTCTTGAAGTACCTATCGAGATCGAGCTTGAAGTCGTAGTACGTGCCCGGGTAGTTCGGCCCCGCAGAGCAGGCGCCGTAAAAGGTGTGGCCGTCGAGCCGCGTCTTGGAGTGGTCGAGCGTGGCCCAGAAGCCCCGGCCGCCCGAGCAGATCTTGCCGAAGCCGTTGTTGTCGAAGTGGTTGTTGAGGTCGACCTCGGCGCCGACCCAGTTGCCGCCGCCGTTCTGCTGCAGCTCGCAGCGGAGGAGGCTGCCGTCGAGGCGGAGGTTGCGAGCGGTGTTGGAGAACATTTTATTGACGGTGCTGTGGTGGTGGTCAGTGCGGTGCAGTGCAAGGGAAAAAGGGGAAGGGAAAACTCACGGGTTGCAGGAGAATCTCTTTAGGGATATGAATGCCGATATGGAGTAAGTATTGAGTTGGGAGTTCTGCGACTGTTGCCGAGTGATTGTTGGAACCTACCTACCAGGCATGTCCGGTGCCGTCCAATTTATAACCTCGACGACGTGCTCGATCACACGATGTTCAGCTCGTGTACAGCCAAGTCGTCCATCTACCGGCCCCCAAACGGCGTGTCCGACATGAGCTGAAATCGGTAGCGTTCGTTAGTGCCCAGCGTCGCCGCAACGCCGGACCTCATGTCCGGCCAAGGTTGCCACGCGGGCCCCCGCTGGATACTACCTCGGCGGCCTCTCCCGTTACGCGGTACCTACAGGTTAGTTGCGCCGGTCATGCAGGTTTGCGGGCCGGCCCCAGACCCCACTACGAACATCGGCCACTGGCTTCAGCTAGTGTTTGAGGACGAACTATCGACTTCTGCAGGACCGATATATGATGAACCGCGTGACGCCTGACGCAGAGACGCCACAGTAGTTGCCGGTAGTGACGGGGCAGTGCGTTCTGGACCGCCACTAAGTCTAGACTCTAGAATCTAGGTCAGAATCGTTTATGCTCGAATCATAATGCGCGGTGACATTCGAGGATGAGATACGAATACCGCCCGTGTCTAAATCAACACCGTGGAGCTAGGCAGGCCAACTGTCTGCACAGCGCTATACCACAGCAGCTAGACTTACACACTGATTCGTCTGTTGGCCTTTCCCTGCGACAGAAGCCCGATGTTGAGCTCGTCCCTTGTCGTCGATAATTCTTTCCTGGACCCCAGTCTGTCAACGGCCCGCCCGTCAGATGTGCCAATCACAGCCCTCAGCTGACTCGGGACGCACCGACCACCCTGCCGCTTTGGGCCTATTCAAACGTCAAGTCAAGCACCCCCTGTCCCAAGACCTTTGAGCCGCATCATTTCGCACGTTTGAAGTCCTGCAAGTCCTCCATCATTCCGTTTGCCACTGTCCTGCGGTGGGGACGAGGCACTCGAGGCACACTGGGACTTGCTGGTTGCCTTCGCCGGGCCCGTGTACATCTGTACCCCAGGTTTTCTATCATCGCGTCTGCCTCGTAGATGGACGACCGTTGTCCGTGCGGCTTGGATTTGCATGACGGACCATGACGAGTGCCGCTCAGAAATCGCCTGTTTGATCGTCTTGGACATACGTTCGTGCTTGGAGTTCCCCTCTACCCGAGCAGGGCTACCAGTTGGTACGGCCAACGAGGACAGAGGCGAGAGGTGCGACGGGTCAGTCACTGATTTGACAAATCCTTGATGTGCCGCCTTCGAAATCGACTCCAGCATCTCTCCGGATGGCAGCAAGATACACTCCTGGCCTTGGTCACAGTCGCGATCGCCTCTGACATGCGAGCCTTCATACTTTATCCGGGCCGTCTCTTCGATTCGACGTCTCGGGCTCTCCGGACGACGTTGAGGGTACTGTCTGTCTGTCATTCGACTCGCGTGAACTCCGGCGAGGTCCACCGTCTTGTAGTGCCCGAGGATCTGGCGACCGAGTTATGCATCCCAACAGTCGTACGTCGAGGCAAGGTGTGCCACACCACACCCCGTCTTTGGCTTTGACATCATCTCATCCAGCCTGTGCCCATGCTGCTTGCGCACACGGGACTTGCAAGTGCGAGTTAGCTCTATTCAAAGACAAGAGAGCTCCTTGAGGAGCAACAAGTGTCTTTCCCTTGGCTGCCGAAGGAACGTACCAGTCAGACTGTGGTGCTGCTTCACTCTGTCCTGCCAGTGCCTCCATGGCATCCCCTCCCGTTGGGATCGCCTGCATGGCATCTTGACACACGAAGCAGATTTATCCGGATCGGACCTACACATGCGGGTTTGACTAGGAGAACTTGCGAGACACCGACTAGAGATCTACATCTCCACGTTCTCTTTGTATTCTTCCTTTCTTCCCTTGGAGTCACCTTGCCCAACTCGTGGTAACATACATCCTCCCTGACTACAGACACGGCTCGGCGCTCACCGTCATCACGACCGACTGCCTTCTCGTTCGTCGTTCGACTCTGACGAGATCGTCTTGATATCCACATCCCGTCTCGCGATCTCACGTCTATATCTTATTACTTATCCCCCTCCCTCATCCTCCGCCGAGACATCTTCTCGCACTCTGTTCTTGATTCTCTCCTCTCTTTCCCCGGTAGTGCCTGTCATTTGTTTCTCTGCGACCTATGTGAGGAATACTGATGGATTGTGTTTCGACACCTCTACTGGAGACGACAGAATGGACTACAGAACACCTTTCAGCGACATGAGTGCCTCTGGCCCTGTCGACACAAACGCGATACTGGCCTCTGGTCAACCATATCCGAAAGCGACAAGCCTTCAGATCTTTGCTATCGCTATAATATTTGTTTTTCCGGCTATCGCCCTAGTCGTTGTCATGATTCGGGCGGCAGGAAGGATAGCAATACGACAGTTCGGATGGGGTATGTATTGGCAAGTGACGAGCTGGCAGAAGTTCGCAGAGTGCTAACAGGGATCCAGACGACTGGCTCATATGCATAGCCATGTTCCTCTCGATAGCGGAGACCATAATCAGCTATTTCTGTAAGCCATCACATTGCCCATATGCTGGGAGGACCTCACTGACCGGACAGTCATAAAAACAAACTTCATCGGCATCCATGGCGCCGACATACCAAAGAACCAAGACGGGACCGAGGCCCGGATATGGCTCTTTGCGGTACAAGTCCTGTACAACCCCATCCTAGCGCTGGTCAAGTCGTCTGTGCTCATATTCCTGCTACGACTGTTCGGCCAGAAGGACGGCGTGCGCCGGTTTGTGATTGGGCTCAACATCGTCAACATCCTCCAGATGGTCGCCGTTTTCTTCGCCGTTACGCTACAGTGTCTCCCGATATCCTTTAACTGGGACCTCACCGTCTCCAATGGCCGCTGCGTTGACCGGCGCGTCTTATATACCTTCACCTCCTGCTTCAACATCGTAACCGACCTACTGGTCCTGGGCTTACCCCTATGGATCTTTGTCGACCTCAAGATCCCACGACGGACCAAGGTTGCCCTAATCTTCGTCTTCCTCCTGGGCTTCATGTACGTTTTGTTTATCACTCATGCCTGGTATAAGCCCTCACTGACAATGCGTCCAGTGTGACAATAACGTCCGTCGTCCGCCTCGTCATTCTCGTACAAGGCCTCTTCGGCCTGGTAACCTCCACCGACCCGACCTTCAACATCGGCTTCGTCGTCTCCGCCATCGAGACCAACCTAGCCCTGATAACAGCCTCGGCACCGGCGCTACGACCCTTCTTCCGCGCCCGCGAGCGCGGCGGCTGGATGGGCCGCTCCTCAGGCGCGCCCACCAAATCGGGTGACGTCGAAGGCGGCGGCACCAGCGGCGACAAGAAGTCCCTCGGCTGGCCCTTATCCGCCAAATTCAGCAGCAGCAGTCCCAAATCCCCGGGAGCAAAGCTCGCCCGCGGCAGCAGTCGCGGGGGCCGGCGGGGCGGCAGCCGGAGCGGGCGCGGGCGCGGGGGCGCGAAGAAGTACGACATCCGCCTGCGCCGCGACGTGGCGCACGAGCTCCGGAGCCAGAGCCCCCGGGCCAGCGAGGAGGAGACCATGACGGCCAACGGCATCATGCGCGTGAGTGACATACAGCGGGAGATCGACGGCATCGTCAAGGAGATCGCCGTCGAGGGGTCGGGGACGTACGTCGGGCGGCGGCCGTCCACGGCTAGGACCATCACGCCTCCCCCCTCGCGCCGGGGAGATAGGCCCGCCACGGCGCCTAGGCTGCTCGCTAGCAACCTCGGCGGTGTCGCGACGTCTACGACGATGACGACGAGACCCACGACGCGGGACTCCAACGTCAACGATTTCCGGAACACGGGGTTCGACTTCTTCAACCGCATCCCGCCGCCCGAGACGGAGAGCGTGCCGGTCTCGAGGGGCAGGCGCGAGGTCGCCCCGGAGAGGTACTACAGCGAGAGCGTGTACCCGGACCTCGAGTACTACACGCAGGCGGGGGGGCGGCGGGACGAGAGGGAGAACCGCGACCGCGACTACAGCGAGGAGCGCATGTCCAAGTACGGCGAGAAGCGGTTCGGGGTGGTGACGCCGAGGAGCGGCGTCACGCCCACGAGCGGGAACGGGTGGAGGGAGAGCGGGAGGCCTTTCTGAGCCCGCCCCAACCTTGATTCCCGTGTTATGAGCTGATTTATTTTGTTTTGTTTTCATGTGGCTGTATGACATGCAGAATTGGACGGCGTTTTTTGGGTTTCGGGGCACGACGAAAAAAACCATCAACGGGAGGGCGGCGTCTGACTTTCTTTCTCTTCTCACGAGACGACCGCATTTATCCCTTTGTTTTGGGAGGCTATTGTACAATACTTTCGCTTTGTTTCTGGAGCGGAGTGTAGAGGTGAGGGAGTGGTCGTCTGTCATTCGCACTTCCAGTGCTAGTCGGGGAGTAATGTCAGCAACAACAGCAGCTTCGTTTTGAGTGTCGCCTGCCTGTCTGGTCTTTGCAGTTTAGCGCTTGGAGCACTTACTGTCGTTAAGAATGATACCACTCTTCTGCAAAAGTGTCAAGAGACAATACGTGTCTCGAATGGTCGCTAGGCTACATGTGCACTCCCGTCTGACGGGACCGCGTTAAGAATCGGAGATATGCGATGAACACATTGTCAGGTCGGCTCACGGGAAGGAAGAGATGGAACCCAGTCGAATTCAGGCGGCGTTCCAGCGATTCGGAAAGAGATGTTGCGCATGAACCAAGCCCACATAACCACATAACATGATACAAAAGCATAAGACACCACACGGATGAAATCGACGATCTATCGGCCGGCGGTCGGATCCGGTCGCTTTGCAAGATCTCGTAGGCTGGCGGGAAAGGCTGGCAGATGGCATACATAATTCCATCACCACATGTTCGGTGTATCGATCGGACTTTTCACCTTGGCTTCCGACCCGGGGTTGAGCTATTTTGCGGCGGGCGGTCCCCTTTTGCTGCTGGGCGACTTATTACACCAAACAACAAACAAGGTGGCAGACTAATTCCCGTCGGGCACCATTGCGTATGTACGAACAGAGGTCGGGATCCCTTTCATTTCCAAGCGCAAAAGTGGATCGTGAAGATGCGCCTGAAATGACCAGTCTTGATCCTTCGTCGCTACGACCATCCCCCACTGATGAGCGACTTCTCATCCTCTGATACTTTGCACCTCGAATTCCAAGAAGTCATGTTCACGACACTGCTTTCGAAGATCTGATGAAATCGGGTTGCTCCGCTATCTACCAGCCCTCTTTGCATCTTGATTCCGTCATTGTATGCACCCCGCATCGATAAACGGCAACAAGCGTCGAGTGTGTGTGGGACAAGATACTTGTTTGTTTGGAAAAAAGCGAATGACAGGTGCTGGAGCATGACCCAGCCGCTAAAGTAGTAGCGGTTTGCTTGGGCAGTAATGAGCTCAGGACATCAGCGGTCTAGGTATTGGCTCAACGAAGGATGCTCATCATGTCCGATCACGGAAGACATCTTTTGCCTTCTGTTTGTGGAAGCAAGCGACTGGGAATAAGAGGCAAGGGTGCAATAAAAGAGGGGCTTCTAGAAGGCTTCGAATCCGGGGCAAGATCTTTCGGCGTTTCGGCGTGGCCAGGGAAGTGATGAAAAAGGCCCGGATAGATGACTCGTTCATGATCAGATTGCAACCGAGATTGAAAAAAAAAAGAGAGCAAATATTTCTTCCAGGTCGGCGAAGACCTAAGAGCTCGCTGCCATAGGAGGAGCAAAGCCTCCTGATGATGAGCAGTGCATCCCACAACGATCCAATGCAATCGAGCAACGTAGCTCTCATGCGCCCCTGTCTGAATATGGCAAGTCAAGCACTTATTACACTCTTAAAGTACCTTCTGACAATGTGGTGGGAATGCCCGCCTGACGTGCCACTCCCGTCGGGAATCTAAGGCCTAACCGAGTGGACACTGGCTGGCCTTATCATTCGGGATCTCCAGCCACGAGAAGTCAAACTGTGACAACCGAGAGTGCCGGCTTGGGATGCCTCCCCCACATTGCATTCCCAGAGTTGTCACAGGACGAGCCTCTCATAAGCGCTGGCCATATCGAGGACTTTGATGGATGGGTGGGTTGATGACTGTGTCCATCAGGTGTAAATGCGTCGAAGCTGATTTGATCAAAGATTGTCCAAAGTGAGGTCCTTTTGTGGTATGTACGACAGAACCGTCAGGCAGGCAGGCAGGCAGGCAGGCAGGCAAGTGTCGTGTGCAAGGGCGCCCCCAAACATCAGCCCCCCGGCTGTGTGGAGCAGCCTGAGCTGAGCCTATCCATGCCCAGTACGTATTGTCGGGGGAAGTCGCTATCAGTGCTATCAGCCATCATCGTTCCTTCTCTTATCAGCAATGACCCGAGAAGGGAAGGAAGATGATGGAAGATAGATATAGTCAAGTCGGACGGCTCTTCTCCCTCTGAATAGAGCACTCCTCGTCCTCCTCAAGACGACTCTCGGCGTAAATACATCTTCGTCTAGTTCTGATCGTCGGTCCATTGCTTTTATCCCTCGCGACATTGACAGCACGCATCATATCGCCACTTGGCATTTTCAGCTTGCCCGCACCAGACGAGCCGATGAAGTCACAGGGGCACTAGAGCAATCCGAGGGTTGTAACTTGTCCGTTGCGCTGGGAATCCATTTGCAGCCAGTTCCCACACGACCACCTGCATTTGTGACGCAGGCACGCGCACACGAGCACACGGCTCACATTACCAGACCCAGGTTTACACCATCGATCGACCCAGGCGACAAGCGACGACAAAGGGTTGAGACCTGAACAGGCGGGCCTATTAATCAACCAGCACCACAAGTAGTATTGTATTGGACCCTTAAACGTCTTCTCGACTTCAACAAGATCCACTGAGGAAAGTTTGGCATTTACACTACCTTGCCATCCCAGCGTCGGCGACAGCTGCGCAAGGTCATCTTTTACGTACTTTTAACGTACAGGAATACCTCTGACGGCCCGCTCCTGCACGTCACCGACTCGCCCAACCCTGGGCTCCGAAGTCCCTCTGGGGCCAAACTTTGGTGACGAGGGACCTCCCGGGAATGGGCAGCCCGTCTTGGGGTTTGGGACATTCCCAAGGGTTCCGTTGGTTCCGCTGATCGCTAGGGCCCGTCATTATTAATTCCATTGTGCCGTTTGGGTGGCCATGATGTCCCCACGGTCCTTTCTGGTTTCTCGCCAAAACCAGCGACACTCGACTACATCGACAAGAACCGTACCTGTGTCCTCGCTTCCGGTTCCCTTTAGGAGAAAGGATGACCGCCAGGCCGAGTCTACATCGAGCAGCAGCAACAGCAGCACCAGCACTGCCATCATGCCCTCAGTCAAGCGCAAAGTCCACGAGCCTCGCTCGTCTCCTTCGCCGAGTCCACCGAGCACTGCTTTGACCCTCACGCGACCGACTACCCCAACGAGCCCGGTGAAGATCCCAGAAGCACCAAAGTCGCGCGAGACCGCACACCCGCACAAACAACATCGGCATCGTGAAGAACGCAGGCGTAAGGGTGACACCAGACCGAAGGACGTGCATTCTCCTGACGCCATCCCGGCGTCTGTTGCAGCTCTCCTCGCTGTCACCAGCATCCCGCCCCCCAAAAGCCTCAGGTCGAACCGGCAGCGACGCACACTTCTGGAGAAGAGGATGACGGTCGAATCCGTGATAGAGCAGTCACAAGAAGCCGAAAAGCAGTTCAGTCTCAACCTCGGCAAGAGTCCTCTAGACCTGTTGCTAAGTGCGCCCGAAGACTCGGACGTCGACGATGCCTCCCTGGCGGACAGTAACGTGGGATCTCCGTTTTCGCGGACGGCTTCCTTCAGCTCTGTGCCCTCCTTGGACGATTCCTACAGCGCGGACACGCCGTACTCGTTGGAGACGCCCTTGACACCCTTTACTCCGCCAAAATCCAGGAAGCCTCAGCCGACTCGGAAGTCGCCAGAACCGCTCTCATCGCCGTCAGGTGAGGCGGAAGATCATCCTCTTTCGTCGCCAGTCATAGGGGTCGAAGAGCTGGACTTCAGGGTTTTCGACGGGGCCCCGATACAGGAGACGAAGACACCGGCCCAAATGCCGTATCGACCTCTCAAATCGGCCTTCAAATCGAATCTGACTGCCTCATTGCGAGCTTTACGACAAGCTGCGCGCTCCTTCTCTACGCTCAATTTCACGTCCATTCCTCCAGAAGACTTTCTCACCCGGTCAATCTTGACTATCGATCCGCAGGTGCCGTATACCGACGAGCGCAGACCTCAGCTGGAAGAGGAGCCGTCGGCGGCACTTCGCCGCTACTTGAATCCGACAACGAACTCGCGGCTGTCAAAGCCTTCGCCAGCGCCGGCTCCTGTAACTGGTCCCAGCTTTACGGCTTCGATTCAGATGCAGACTTACAAGGTCCAGCGACAAAAAAGCGCCGGATCTCCAGCCGGACGCATTCCAAGGCAACCCATGGCTGCGTCGGGTGCACATAGCAGTTCAGTCTTCAGTACATCGGATAGTAGTACCACCGCATTGGAATTTCCTTTGCCTGGTCCGAGACAGCGGGAGATGCGCGAAAACTCGGACTTTATCCGGATCGCAGTTATGGAAATGGCAATGAGGAAGCGAGGAAAGCTGGACGACCAGCGCCCTGGCCGGGCACGGTGGGCGCTTCCACCGCGGAAAACGAGTTCGAAACCTTACGAGATTCGCGAGGATGGTGTTCCCGCTCGATGGGTTGCGGTCGCCGCTTAATATGCGAATTTTCAACTGCGATCAACCAAGGTCAACTGCGGACTCGGTCGATTGGGACATCATGGCGCCATATTGTGTCATTGTATCACAATAGACACCGGTTACACACATCCAGCAACCATCGGCGACTACCTGGCAAACAGCAGAGCACAAAGAGGTTATTGCACCACCTCACTTTTTCGCAACCTCGGAGCAGTTGGACACGGAGAGCATCCTTGTCATCAAGAGCAATCAGGGATAGGCGCGTGTCGGGCAGCGACAGAGTTCGGGCACGCCGATACAAATGGTGGGCTTACTACTTCACCTCTGCGAGTAGAAAGATACATTGCAGCCTCGGCCGAGTTCTTCGTCGGACGGGGGAAGATGCGCAGTGTTGTACAGTTTCTCGCTCAGATTCCAACCTGGAAGGTGCTCACGGAATTGGAAAGGGTAAGGCGATCCCGCGGGGGGAAATGCGTGGGGTCGACTCTCGGTCAGCAATCAGCGGGATTTATGATGCACGCGGAGATCTGACATTCTTCGAATCAACTGCCATCTTTTTGATGCATAGCGACGGGTTGGGCGCATTTTGGAGTGGAACTGCATTTTTGATTGGCGCGGAGCTTTTGGGGGACAGGAATCATGATATCTTGGGGCACTTGTTGCGAATTGGTCTAGAGGAAGAGCTACCATCGGGCAGATGACTTCAAGTTCTCAGTCAGCGCGAGCTGCGGCTTCACAACATGTTTTGACACGGGGGTTTGTCATTTGGCAAAACTGGATTGTTTTTTTTTTTTTTTTCTTCTTGTTTTTGTTCTTGGATAAGGCAGGAGTTTTTGCCCAATACTGGCATTCGGAGGAGCATGAAGGATAGTCTCTGATATACAAACCTAAGACCTGACGTTGAATGGGCGCCGATTGCACATTTAGTAGTCTCTGGTGCACATGATCTGAAAATGCGGATCCATCGCTCGACTCCGGATCATGTCCTTCGCGCCGCTGGAGCATCCTCAGAGAACTGGCGGTGGTTTGGTTGTTGTACTCTGATAGACGGTCAATGATCTACCACGTATGGACACGAGACTACCTTATGGTACCTTAGCTTAAAGGTGGGCTGAGAACTTGAGGCTACGTCTAGCTAACTACGAACACAAGGCGGTCTCAGCTTCATTTCCGGCTCTTGGCGTCACTTGGGCCCGAGACATAGCGATCCGGAGACAACCGACTGTTGGTTTCAAACTCGCTGTGCCACTTGTGGCTATTGAATAAAAGAGTGTATCTTGGGGATATCTGTGCCACCACGTTCTCGGTACTATTTGTAGTTTCCCCTTCCTAACATCTGGACCTGGGGAAAGGACCAGATCCTCCGTTGCCTCACCTCCAAAATACCCCGCAAAATGCTTGCGAGTCGGCAGCTAGCCACGGCTGCGTACTTAACCGATACATGGCAACGACATACCGTTCCAGACTGCCGGTGTCTGCCACATTTGAAGCTCGCTACGGCGATGGCAAGGGAGGGTTCATGGCGGGTTAACATGGGCCGACTCGTTTCCGCCTTGGTCGAGGACTTGCTGCCATGTCCGTCACGAACAGCTTCCGACCTTCACGAAGATTGGCACATTGCGAAACACCATCATGACATTTCTCAAGAAGACCCTCCTGCTGGCTCTCCTGCTAGGCTCCTCCGCTGCTGCCACTCCGCCCTCCCTGTGGCACAGGCGCAAGACATGCCAGCCGGTCGACCCTTGTGATGTTGACTTCCTCGCGTCGGGCCTCAAGATCAAGGACGCGCAGCTCCTGGACCTCACTGCCAACTGGACCATCGGCGCCACCGTCACGGGGGCTAACGGCATGATCAACTATTGCAACGTCCTGGTAACATACACTCACCCCGGATGGAACGACACCATCCACACTCAGGTGCTGCTGCCCGCGACGAAAAACTGGAACGGCCGGTTTCAGGGTGTTGGTGGCGGCGGCTGGGCGGCCAACAGCGGCGTCGGCTCGCTGATGGCCCCCCTCGGCCAGAATTACTCGACAGGCAACACGGACGCCGGCCACAACCCCAGCTTGCCAGACACGAGCTCCTGGCACAGGGGCGCCAACGGCGATCTCAACATTCCGCTGCTCACCGACTTCGCCTCAGTCGCCTTGGGTGACCTGGCGGATATTGGCAAGCAGCTATCCCGCAAGTACTACGGCTACGGGCCCGTCCATTCGTACTGGAACGGCTGCTCTACCGGCGGCCGCCAAGGCTGGATCATGGCCCAGAAGTACCCGGGCGCCTACGACGGCATCTACGCCGCCGCGCCCGCCGCGCAGTGGGACCGCTTCCAGGTGGCCCAGTACTGGGGCCAATTCGTCATGAACCAGCTGCAGCACTGGCCCAACCAGTGCGTCTTCGACGCCTTTACCGCCGCCGTAGTGGCGGCGTGCGACGGCCTCGACGGAGTCACGGACGGTGTGATTTCCAACTTTGACGCCTGCAAGTGGGATCCGGCCACACTCGTCGGCACCACCATTTCCTGCAGCGGTGGTGTCAGCATCAAGATCGTCGACAAGGACGCTACCATCGTGTCCAAGGTGTGGCAGGGGCCCCGCGCCTCCGACGGCTCCTTCCTCTGGTGGGGCATCCAGCCCGGCGCGCCTTTCTCCGGCCTCACGGGCACGACGTGCACCAACGTCACGAACTGCAAGGGCGCTCCGTTCTCGATCACTTCCGACTGGATGACCCGGTGGTGCATCGGCGACGCCGACTTCGACCTGACGGCCCTCACGCTCGACGAGTACACGTCCGTGTTCTACGAGTGCAAGCACAAGTACGAGGGCATCATCGGCACCAACGACATCGACCTCCAGCCGTTCGCCAGGGCGGGCGGCAAGATGATCTCCTGGCACGGCCTGGCCGACCAGCTCATCTACCCGCTGGCCACGGGCGACTACTACCAGCGCGTGCTGGACGGCGACCCGGACGCGCCGGACTACTTCCGCTTCTTCTACGCTCCGGGAGTGCAGCACTGCGGCGGGGGTGCTGGCGAGGCCCCGACCAACCCGTTCCAGGCCGTCGTCGACTGGGTCGAGAAGGGCGTCGTGCCCGTGACGCTGCCGGCCGGCAATGGCGCCGGCCGGACGCGCAATCTGTGCCTCTACCCTCTCGTGTCCGTCTACGTCTCGGGCGACCCCAATCTGGCTAGCTCGTTCGAGTGCCGCAGCCACTTCTAAGCGAGAGTCTAGACATGTGGCCGCCTCGCACCCCTGGTCTAGTCGAGGCTTGTTTGATGACGTAAGAAAGCATTATTAGATGTATATATAATCCGGGAGACAGACAATGCGATTTGGCGCTCCTTTAAAATCTCATGTGCTACCCCTACCTCTAGTACTTCGCAAACTTGACGTGTTCTTACCTCCAGTCTTTAATGCAGCCGCTGTTCCAGTCTCAGCCCGGAGACCAAACGGTTGGTTCCCTCCTGATCGACTACGGGAGAATCACCCGTGATGTGCTTGATGTAGGAATAACAGGTGCTAGCACTAGGTGCCAAAGCTTTCTATGACCCCATCCACTCATTTACTATGTACATGCTACCACTACCTATTTCCAGTTGTATCAGACACAATGGCCCCTACTGGCCGAATCAGCCCCAGAACGCAATAGCCTGCTGGCCCAGCGACTTCTGGCCGGCCGTGTTGGCATGGCAGCCATCCTGCACCTCGCCCTTCATCAGCTTGAACTCGCCGGGATACGTGACGTTCAGGGCGGCGTCGGCGGCGGCCTGCTTGGCGAGGTCGACCGTCAGCTGCGGGCCGCTGGGCCCCGCGAGGAAGCACGATGTCGGGTTGTCCGGGTAGACGGGCTGGCCGGTGATGTAGATCTGGGCCCCCGGAGCGGCGTGCTGGCGGGCGTTGGCGACGAGCTGCTTGACCTCGGCGTACGTGGCGCCCGGGTTCTGGAAGATGCAGATCTGCACCCACACGGCCGACGGCTTGCCGTACTTGGCGACCTGCTGGTCGAACTTCTGCCACGAGGCGGATTTGGTGTCGGTCCAGGACTGGACGACGAGGCCGCCCGTGCCGTAGGGCCCCCACATGCGCTGGCCGCCGACGGCCACGTAGCCCTGCGCCACGTTCTCCGACATGGAGCAGCCGACGAAGCCCATGGAGTGCGCCGGGGCGTCGGCGGGCGGCGCCGCGGGGGCCGCCGTCGCGAAGGCGCCGAGCGCGGCACCTAGGCCGTTTGATGTGAGACGCATCCTGATAGTGTTTTATTTTTATTTTTTTGGGGGGTTGGATGTTTTGCTTTCAGCGGTGTCTTTTGTGGCGGATTTCTGGTGGCAGTCCGGATCTTTGGCTGTGCAGCTCAAGTTCCTGTTTTCCCAGTAAGCAAGCGACACGGCCGCATACTTTATATACTTGAATGGATTGACGTTGAAACGAGCACAGCGTGGTTTTCGGCTTGTCCCCTTCGTAATTTCGACGGAGGGAACCAGCGCCCGGGTATGAACAATCTACGGTTGTTGAGGCTGATTGCGTATAAGAGGAGCAGTTCCCAACGTGTAAGGTGAAGGTCAGAAGCCGGCCGGGATGCCGACTGCGACCCGCGGACCACATCCATCAACGGTCAAGTTGCAGTCTTGGGGGACCCCGCGCACCTTGTAACGCATTCAGCTCCCGAGTCGATTCCCGAGAGTCTCGTCCGGTGCCAAATGTGGCCAGGCCTACCTTATATACACTGTACGGCAGCGGAAGCACCTCGTCCGCTCCGGGGAAGTAGCTTGAGTCATTGTGACTGGGCACGTGCACCGACCTGCCGCGCCCTACCCCGTGGGTGTTGTACAAAGTCACTTGGGCGGTCAGCTGGCTACGGCGGTTGCTCAACAGTAAGGCACTCCTCAATGATGACCTCGTTCCCTTAGTCGGCTTGGAACCCGTTACCGGCGCGACGATACTGCCTGGACCACAGGACGAGAAAGTGGCAGAGTCATCCGCCTGCCGTACTAGATTGCTGTTGTCGTCGAGAACTTCAATAGTGACGAAAGACAGGTCGTACCCATCATCATTGATTGTTGTGCGACCCGTCGTGAGGCGGAGCTTAGCAGGCGGGCCCGTGGTCTGTTCTGTGTCTGTCGGCCTGAGCTTGCCGCCACATCCAGTTTACCCGGCTGGTACTGGACGTCGTCCCGCCGGAAGCGATAAGTCAGGGCGTCCCTCTTCAGGCGGTCTTGCGACTGCGAATTCAAGATAGCTCGGCTTCATCTTCCGAGGAGAACACATGCACCGGAGTGGTCAGGCCAAGACAATCCGGCCAATTCCAACGTAGAAGAATGTGTGCCATCGGAAGGCCAGGTCGCCAACGAGCCTGGTTCAGGTAGAGCTAGTCCCCCTCAAAGCCAGCCAAATCGATGATACGGGAGTAAGAGCTGCGGGCGTCGTAGTACGACGTCGGCTCCCCTATGTAGTCCTAACCGGTCCAGATAAACTCACCGGCGATGAAGCGGTGTGTGTCCTGAACCGCAAACACTTTATCGGGCGAAGCACCAAAGTCTGCCGTGTAGAATTCATGGGCGCCAGCCTCAAGCGTCGTCGAGTTGCCGTGCCAGACCATTGCGTAAGACATGGCGCCGTCCATGTCCAAATAGACCGACCTGCCCTCGTCGCCACGGGGGGGGTTGAAAGCTTCCGGCGGTACAATGCCATCCCCTTCGCCGGCAAACGGGCCCATACCACCGCTCACTGTGGCACTGGGCCCATGGAATCGGCCACTTGATGGGGAACTCAGTGACCGTCTCCCACGAGTGGTCGTTAGAAGTGTCCTGAGCATATATGTACATTCTTACCGGGTCGCCAGCGGGTTGATGATGGTGACCTGCCGGGTCGCGGATGAAATGGCTGGCGGACGGAGGAATCCACGGTTTCGAGATCGCAGTGTTGTCTAGAGCGGCCGTGTCCGGGGGCGCATCGTACAAAAACCTGTCCGGATTGCACTCAAAGCGCTCGAACCGCCAGCTGTGATTGATGCCGATGTGCTTACGACAGACCGAGGATTGAGAGCCCACGCCAGAGATGTTATGGACGGCAAGCAAGCGCCTCTATTGCATGGAACTGGCTTAAGAGAAGAAGACTGCCGAGCCTCACACCGCGCCCCATCGTGTAGTTGCCAGCGCTGACGGCATTATAGACTTGGCCCGGTATAGATGCTGGAGGACAGCAGCTTTATTACCCCATTGAATGGTTACATGGCGTGTAGTCTCACATGTGGAACCAGAAGAGCAAAGGGTAGGTGGTAGGGGTAGTAGTCTCTAGCTGCTACAATAGAAAGTGTAGTCTCAGAACCGGCCCAAAGTACAAAGCTAGTACTTTACTAATCTTTAAGTTAGAAAATACCAACTCGATTAGGACGGAGATAAAGCTTAAAACAACCAGTATAGAAGAAAGCTCAGTCCTCGGTTAAGTATTAGCACCTAAGGTATCTTACTATCTTCGCAAAGGTACTAACTACTCCTCCTCCTGCCTACCCTTCTTCTTCCTCTCCTCCGCCTCACGAGCCCACAGCTGCGCCCGGGCACTGACCCTCTCGCGACTCTTCGCGTCGCCGTTCTCCTCTTCCCACCTCGCCCACCGCTGGAACCACCTCTTGGCCTTCTCGGCCTTCAGACCCTTCACCTTGGTCCCGCGCTCGAACACGTCCCTGACAGCGCTGGCATCCACCTCTTTCCCTTCCTTCTTCCCCTTGGCGTACGCCGCCGTCTCGAGGTCGAGCAGCTGGTTCCAGAGGTCGAATCGCTTGGGGTAGCCGGACAGCAGGCCCTCGAACAGCGTTCGCCCTGTCTCGGCGTCGCCGTTGGGGGAGTGGAACTCGAGCGCCGCGAAGCGGACGAGCAGGGGCAGGTGGTGACGGGACTCGAGGGCCTGGGTGGCGCGCTTGACGAGGGCGCGGGCCTGCTCGGGTTTTGCGGCGACCTTGTGGAGGTAGTCGGCGTAGTTCTCCCAGACGGAGGGGGACTTGGAACCGAATTTCTTCACGAGGCGCTCGAAGAGGGGGTCTGCTTTCTGTTTGCGAGACGATCGGGTTAGCGGGGGATGATACATGGGAACTGGGGCTTGGGAAGAAAGGGGCGGGAAGACGAACATAGAGTTTCCCGGACTTGATGTAGATGCTGGCTAGCCGCTCGGTGACGGTCTGCTCATCGCTGTAGGTGCACGCCCGCTTGTAGACCTCGTCCACCGTCTCGTCCGTGCCGTAGGCCACCTCGAGGTTGAGGTAGGCGATCCACACGTTTAGCTTGGCCGCGTCCTCGCGGATGTTGATCGTCTTGAGCGCCCGCTCGGCCACCTCGCGCGCCTTCTCGAGCTCGCTGACCTGCATCTGGAAGGCCATGTAGGCGATCCACAGCCGCCAGTCGTCCGGCTGGCCCAGGAGCTGGCGCTCGTAGTCGCTGGCGGTCTGGGGACCGTCGGCGTCGAGCTGTGCCGTTCTGTCGACCTGGATCTCGGATGTTCGGCTCTTCTTCTTCTTTTTTGGGGCCTCGACAGCAGTATCTTTCTTGTCTTCGTCACCCTCTGGCGCGTCCAGGACGCTTGCAGACCAGTCGAACCCGCCGGCATCGAGGCCGCCAGATAACCCTCCAGTCGGCGCATCGGCCATGTCGACATCGCTGTCGTCGTCGTCGTCCTCCTCATTGTTGTCGGTGCCCTTGATGGTGAGGGGAGCGCCGCTGTCCTGCATCTCCTCGTCCTCGCTGTCCTCGCTCGCGCTCTCAAACTCGAGCATAGCACCGGAATCGTCGCCGCTCATATCCTCGTCGCTGTCCGAGTCATCCTCAAAGTACGACGGCTTCAGCCCAAAGTTGATCTTCTTGTTCTTGGCGTCCACCTTAAGGACGCGCGCCTTGACCCGGTCGCCAACCTTATACAGCTTCCGCGCGTCGTTGACGTGCTTCTCGGCCATTTCGCTCCTGTGGCAGAGACCTGAGACATTCGCCGCTCCGTCCACCTCGATGAACGCACCGTATTCTTCAACCTTCTTGATGTGGCCGGTGATGGTCTGTCCCTCCTGCAGGTCCTCCATCTTAAGGAGGGGGACGAAGTCCTTCTCCACGTCGGAGGGCTTGAGACTGAGGTTGATCTTCCCGTCTGTGGTCGAGATGATGCGGCCTTTGACGACCTGATCGACTTGGAAGTGCTCCTTCCAGTCCTTCACGTACTGATCGAAGGCGTTCTTGACCCAGACCATTGCCGTCACGTCTCCGCCGAGGTTGATGAAGAGTCCCTTGTCCCCGACATTCTTGACGAAACCCCTGACGATGTCTCCGACCTGGAGGTTAGTCGACTTTGTGATCTCCTTGTCCTTGACGGGCAGCGAGGAGTTGAGCACGCGCGACGGCCGAGTAGAGAGCCGGAGCCTCTTGTTCGGCTTGTCCACCTCCACCACAGAAACGCGGACGATGTCGTTCTTGGCGAACTTCATGGGATTGGCCTCGTCGTAGTCATCCGCCATGTCCACCATGTGCACGGTGCCGGCCAGCGTCTCGCCCAGACTAACAATGATGAAGCGATCGGTGACCTTGGTGATCCGCCCGGTGAGAACCATATTCGTCTCCACACTGTCCAAGGACGGGTTGCTGACAGCACCCTGGCTCCTCGCTGACAGGTCGAGGCGCTTCTCTTCAGGGCTCACGGCCAGCACGCGGACGCGCAGCGCCGAGCCGATGGGGAAGCTCCTGCGGAGGTCGGCCAGTTTCGACACGTCATCGGACGCTTCAAGCGCGGTGATGCGGCCGCGCACGTTGGTGGACAGGTTCACCCACAAGCACTTCTGGGTCTGGTCGACGTTGTTGACGAAGGCAAGGTGCTTGTTGCCAACTTCAAGTTTCTCATAGGTCAGCGTCTGGGGCATCTCGCCCTCTTTCAGGTCGCTGGGCCGGATCGACAGCTCTAGGACTGAGTGGCTGGACCGGTGAGAGAAGGGGAGGAATCTGTGGTTGCGAGCGTCGTGGACGCCCAAGATGCGGACGTCGAGGATCTGCCCTTGGCGGAACTGCTTTAGGGGCGCTGAGGGAGTCTTGATCTCGTCCCACGAGTCGAAGGCGTGTGACACATCCACACGGCCTTGGATATTGTCGGCCAGCTGAACGTTCAATTGAGTATCCTTGACCGACACTACCCGAGCTTTTGTAATTTTGCCGAGGGTGACGTCCTCAGCGGACTTGATGGACGGATCCAAGGCGTTGGTTGGCACCAAGGCATCATCCTTAGGTTTCACGACCTTGGAGGTATCGTGTTCCTCTGTGGAAGGTATGGCAACGACAAGACGACCGGTGTCCTTGTCAACCGAAGCAATTCTGACCTCGAGTGGCTCGAACTTGCGGAGGCCGAATTCCTCCAGCTGCTGCTTCTCGCGCGGCATCATGGATTTGGGAAGCAAGGCACACAGCCTGCCGCCGAACTGGACGAACACACCTGTGGGCGTGATGTTCCGGACGAAACCCTGTGCCATGTTGCCGACCTTGGCATCCTCAATGCTAGCTAGGAACTTGCCTTCCTTCGCGGCCTTGACCAAGCTAGGTTTCATCGACACGGTAATAGACCGCCGGCCCTCGTTCTTGTCCAACACGACCAGTTCCGAGAGAGCCTGGTTGACGTGAATCTTCTTTAACGCCGATTGAGCCTTGCTCGTCGACTTGTCGGTCAGCTGGCTGAGAGGAAGCAAGGCCTTCAGGGATGCATTGTCAAGCTCGATGAAGACATCGTCCTCCGTCTTCTGCGTAACCTTTCCGGAGACAATGTCGCCCAACTTCATGTCGTGCAGAGCCTGCTGCTTGTCGATTCCAAAGGCGCTGGGATCCTTGCATGACACGATCAGCCGCCTCTCGTCGGGCACAAAGGCCAGGATATGGACGTTGACGACCTGTCCGACGCGGAAGTGCTCCTTGGGGTCGTGGATGTACGCCTCGCTCATCTCCGAGATGGGCAGGAAGCCCCGTAGCTGTCCATAGAACTGCACAATAGCACCCTTCGGCAGCAGCTTGATGATGGTGCCCGGAACCTGAAGGCCCTCTGACAGCTCGTCAAAAGACTTGACCGCCGGGGCCTCTGAGTTGACCAGCGTCTTCTTCAGCGTCAGGCGGATCTGGTGCCTGCTGGGATCTGTAGAGAGGACTCTGGCCTTGACCTTCATCCCTTCCCGGAACTTCTTCTCTGGGTGTTGCAAATGAACATCTGCGAGGTGCATCTCCGGCACAAGTCCAGAAATACCATCGGCCAACTTCATGATCAGACCGCCGAGTCCCCGTTCGTTGACAACCAGTTTCTCGACGGTTCCGGTCACCACCTCGCCGACGGGGATATCCTCGATCCTGAGATAAAGCTGCTCGAGCACAGACTTCTCGAAAGAGAGCAAGTACATGCCATCTAGAGCACTGTAGCCGACAACTCTCCCACGATGCGTTGAGCCAGTCTTGAAGGGGCCGCTGTTCTCGAAGAGCGCATCCACCTTGCCGTCCTTGACTCGAGAGATATGGACAAATCCTGGCACGCCTTCGACGCCAACATCGACATACAAGCCGATCTCAGGCTCGACCTTCTGGACAGTGCACGTCTCGACAAACGCAGAGCTGGGCAGGGCTGTCAAGGGGTCAACGGGCTTGCCATCAACCTCGGCAGTCTTGGGTATCAAAGACAGGACATGCGGCAGCACCGAAACACCCAGCTTGGGGTTCTTGGCGGCCGGGAAAGTGCATATTATCCTGGCCCTTATCCGCGACCCAGCCTTGTACTTCTCTTCAAGATCGTCGCCGTACGGTCCTGCTCCAGAGTGTACAAGGTCGGCAGTGACATCGAGATGACCCAGAACCTTGCCGACAATGCCTCGTCCGGATACATCAGTAACGAGCACATCGGCCACGGTTCCGGGCAGGAACGTGTTGATGGTCGTCGCGGTGGATGGATCGTTCTTGGTGCTGCGGATGTCGCTCCGAAGCGTCGACAACTGCGTGATCTTGCCCTTCTTCCCCGTCACCATGCAGAGTACAACAGCACCGGGTTGCAGACGTTCTTCCGGAATACCCTTGTCGAGCTTTTTCTTTGGCAAGAAGCCACGGTCGGAATCGGCGACACCCAAGTCCATTACAAAGCCGTGGTCCTCGACGCTGACGACAGACGCCATTACCGTGCTGTTTTGTACGACGTCTTGGGCAGACATGCCTGAGTTGGCGAGTTCCGGTCGGAGTGACAGCTCGATGTGTCGGTTCGCTTTCCCTGATGTAGGCGCAGAATCGTCCATGGTAGAGACGACACAGGCACGGACATACTGGCCAATCTCGAACAGGGCGTTCAGGTCAACATCATTGCTGTCGTCCTCAGCATCGTCGATGCTGGCGGTGTCGTCGGCAATGGCACTCGCTTGGACACGCCCTGTTAGTGTCTCGGAGATCGAGGTTATCGAGACATGTCCAACGATGTTGTTCGGCAGCGAAAGCGCGATGTCCAGGGGGTTGATGGCGCAAACCTGGCCGAGGACTAGAGAGCCTTTAACCAAGCGCTTGTAGTTGAGACTCTCAATCTTGACGGCATCCTCGTCGCGCACAGGTTTCGTAAGCGCCTCATCTTTCTCCGACTTCCGCCTCTTTTTCTTCAGCGCCTTCTCTCCTTTCTTGGCCGCAGCGCCAGACTGCTCCTCAAACAGAGCATCGGTCTTGGCCTGCACCTGGATCTGCTTGTGCTCGAGGGGCGATAGAACACTTCCACCTCCTCTAGGAAACAATGGCTCCTCGGCTACTAGGCGTGAAACAACCGGTGCAGTCGCAGGCTTCGCAGACTGGCTTTTCTCCTTCTTGTCGTCCTTGGCCTTCGGCTTTCCCTCGTCCTTGGATGGTTTCTCGGACTTCGAGCGTTTCGATGGTCGTGACTCGGCCTCGGTCTTGGCCTCTTTCCGCTTCAGAGAAGCCATGGTCGTGATGTCTAGACCTGACGAGGCGCAATTGTAGAACTGAACGGTTGCTCCCGGACAGTCCAAATGCTCCTACCAAAATTTCAGGCATGAGCTTCCACCACTTGTTTCGCTATCGACCCGCGAAAAATTTAGGGTGGGGATGAAGCGATAATGATAAGATAGACGATAAGATCCGAATTGTCTCGACCGCCCTCCGTGCTATGACGTGGCCCAGCGAATGAGGGCAGCGCGCGAGCCACGTTTAGAGGGGCCGCTTTGGTTGGCTGCAGTTCCATGCGCGTGTCTCCGGAACACAAGGCAGCCAAACACCACATGTGAAGTCAACTTGCCGAGAGACTGATGCTACATCCACCATAAGCCAGCTTGGTCTGGGGCTTGCCTAGGCGAAAATTTCCTCCATCATGGCTCCCCGGAAGCGTGCAAAACCAAATCCAGCTACAGCAGGAGGTGGCTCTTCAACAAGCCAGCCTCCAACAGTGCCGTCACAGTCGACGACAACGTCACAAGCCAGCAATGCCTCCACCTCGACGCCTACTCCTGCGCCCTCGACCGTGTCCGCCACGCCGGTAACTTCTCAGCCACCTTCACAACATAGTGGAACTGACGACGCAAGCGCATCACTACGGAAACTGTCACAGCAGGCTGAGAACGGTTCCGGACGATCCTCGTCGCCCAACAACAAGCAAGCCCCGACCCAGCAGGCGCACAAGACCCGCAGCTGGTACGGCTCCTGGCCGCGTGCCCCCAAGTCATCTGCTTCAACTCAAGTAGCAAAAGAAACGATACAAGGAGGGACGTCTAAGCCAAGAAAAACGGCCGACTTTAGCAAGTTCGAGACGAGGAAGGCATCGGACGCTGCTAGCATTGAAGGAGCAAACGGGGCCTCCGCCACGTTATCCAACGTCGATGAGAACGGGACTGATCAGACCGGTAACGATGGAGACAAAGGCGTCCCCGCTGCGGCGGCACAGCAGGACGGGATAACAGGCGCGCAAATGGCGACGCCTAAGTCTGATGGCAGCAATGGAAATGCTAAGAGCACGGACGACATGGAAGATACAGCAAATCCGGACGCAGAAACTCCGCAGAGCCCGCAACGACCGGCAACGTCGTCTGGCTGGCTTGGCTGGTTAGGACGGTCCCCGGCACCGGCCTCCGCGGTTGCACACCCTGCCTCACCCGCAAGCCCCCAGACTGAATCGCTGCCGAAGGAGATGGAGGTGGACGAGCCATCATCGCCACATGCTGGACCGGATGCCTCTACAACACCTGCTGCGACTGGACCTTCGAGTAAAGACCCAGTGCTTCCTAGTCACCAAGCCACAGCCTCCAAAAGCTCCTGGTTTGGACTCTGGTCAAGTAATGCCACGGAGGCGGCACAGGATACTAAGCCTTCAGAAACCGTAGCCCAAACATCCGAGCCAGCAGACGCAGCCAAGGAGCCGGAGGACGTGGTCATGAAAGACGCTCCACCAGTCGAGGAAGTGTTGAGTGGTCCGGCAAGGCAGTCGGCGCCAAAAGCGGGCTCTACATGGGCTTTTTGGTCCAGAGACACCGGTTCGAAGTCAAACGGGAAGCAAGCGGCCCAAGACGAAGGACAACTGGCTGTCATGGGAGAGAGCTCGGAGAACGAGCCTCAGAGATCAAAATCCATGGACATCAATACCCCTCGGCCCAAGGAAGAGCCTCTAAAGTCTCCGGAAAGAGATGATGCCTCTTTGAAGCTGGGTACCTCACCTGCCAAAGCGAGCATATCGTCAAAGAAGAGCAAGAGACTTCGACCCCAGTCCATGGACTTGGACGATGTCTCGTCACCATCCAGGCCTAGCACACCCAAGACGGACACAGTCTCTAAAACTCCAGAGTCGGTCCCGAAAGCCGGTCTTCCCAAGGCCGTGAGTACCACCAGTACTACAGCGTCCACGAGGTCGACTCCACAAAACCTACTGCTCCCATCGTTCCGGAGTACTTACAGGATGAAGGAGAATCCCTCGATCCTGCAGCAGATAGCCCAGGTCCTCCTCCGGACCCAGTCACCGCCAGCCAACCACGTCTTTGTGGTCAAGGAACCGCCTAAGATCAAGAAGGCGCTGGCAATCGGCGTCCACGGCCTGTTCCCCGCAAACTACATGCGCACAATCATAGGCCAGCCGACCGGAACATCCATCAAGTTTGCCAACCACGGCGCCGACGCGATCCGGCGCTGGGCCGACAGCCACGGCTGCGAGGACTGCGAGATCGACAAGGTCGCGCTCGAGGGCGAGGGCAAGATCGCCGAGCGCGTCGAGAACCTGTGGAAGCTGCTGCTCAACTGGATCGACAAGATCCGCGCGGCGGACCTGATCATCATCGCCTGCCACTCGCAGGGCGTGCCGGTCAGCCTGATGCTGCTGGCGAAGCTGATCGAGCTCGGCGTCGTTACGAGCGCGCGGGTGGGCGTCTGTGCCATGGCGGGGGTCTCGCTCGGTCCGTTTCCGGATTACAGGTCGGGCATGGGCATCCTCATGGGGTCTGCGGCTGAGCTGTGGGAGTTTTCAAATTCCGGGAGCGAGATCTCCAAGCGGCTTGAAGCATCTGTTAAGGCTGTACTGAATCACGGGGCGAGGGTGACGCTAGTGGGAAGTCTGGATGATCAGCTGGTTCCCTTGGAGGTGCGTATTTGCTTGACTCTTGCAGTATCTACAGGGCTGACACACCACCCCTACAGTCTGCTATCTACTCGCCTGCTCACCATCCGTACATCTACCGGTCGGTGTTTATCGACGGCCGGTTACACGCGCCAGACTTGTAAGACATCACTCGCCGTGACATACTGTCCGGAAGACTAACATGGTATAACAGCATCGCACACCTCGTAGGATTTGCCTTGAAGCTACGCAACCTGGGCGTGACAGATCACGGTTTGATCCGAGAGCTCTCTCAACCCCTAGCCGGAAGCCTGTACTCGGGCGAAGGTCACTCGCGTCTATACGACGACGAGCAGGTATACGAGTAAGTCTCCGCTTCCCCCACGCCTTCCGCCTGGTCCACACAACTCAGTACTGACGACCACTCTCTCCCACAGCCTGGCCGTGTCGCACGCCCTAGAGACAACGGACCTGGCCAACGCACCACCATGCGAAATCTACAAATACGAGGGGCTCACGCAGCCCAACCCCTACCACCTACCGTGGATCATGCGCGGCCTCCTGGAGGAAGACTTTGTCAAGACGGAGCTCAACTCCGAGACGGCCGAGCTGCTGAGGCAGTTTGACGACTGGAAGCCCACGACTAAGGCGCTGAAGGACGTCAAGTACCGGCTGGAGGCTGTACGATCGAAGCTCTAGGAGTAGATCTGCTTGCCGACTGGAGGAGAAGAGCACAGTTGGAATACGTATAGGTCAACATGGCCGGATTAGTGCTTTAAGACTACACTATTAGATGTATCCAGGAGACAGAGTGATATATATATACCCCGGCGGAACCTAGCATTATACACACATGGGGCTCTATCAAGTCCATTATCTTGGCTAGTTTTATCGCCAGTAGAAGACAGAAGACATATAATACAGAAGATGCGATATTTTTCACATGGCCGCCCAGCCAGACATCCCGGACGCATCACCTCTTCCCCAACTGCCACTTATAGATCATATCCTGAATCTCGTCCCACCCCATCTGCCGCGTCGTAACGCCATGCGCCTGCGCCTCCTGCAGCACGACCGTCGGCGCGCCGCTGCCCCTCCCCGGATTCTCCACCAGCCCGCCGACGACCAAGCGCGCCACCCTCCGCAGATCCGCGACCGTCAGCTCGCTGATCCGCCTCGTCATCTCGAGGACGGGGATCTTGCGGCCGTGCGTCTGCACCTGCCTCCCCAGGTCCTCGAGCTCGACCATGCGGCTCTCGAGGTTCATGAGCAGCGAGGAGCGCAGCTGGTTCTTGGCGCGGCGGACCTCGACCTCGCCCAAGGCGGAGAAGCCGGTGTCGAGGGTGAGGGCGCGGAGCTCGCGGCACATTACCTCGAGCATCTTGCCCGTGCGACCCGGGTAGCAGGAGGCGGCTATGCCGAACAGTCCCGAATCGGCGTAGCTGTGGTTGAAGGCTACGCAGCTCTCGACCCAGCCGTGCTGGTTGAGGACGTTGGTGTAGAGGCGCGAGTACATGCCTTTGCCTGGCCCGCCGGCGGAGAAGGAGCCGCCGCCGCCTAGGAGGGTCTGGAGGGTGGCGAGGGCGTAGATGTCGTCCGAGGAGATGGGGAGGCCCTCGAAGGCGAGGTGGATGTGGGTGAAGGTCGGGAGGTTGGGGTTCAGGGGCGGTGGTTGCGGGGGAAGGGAGAGGAAGCCGCCGGTGTAGACGGCCGGGCGCTGTAGGTCTTCGAGGGTCAGAGGCGAAGGGGGGTGGGACAGGACGGCGGCGGAGGAGGGGGCGGAGGTGGAGAGGTTCTTGAAGAAGGGGATTTTGGAGAGGAGTTTCGAGGGTTGTTGCGGTGGTGGTGATGGCGGAGAGGACGCGGTTGTGGTCGAGGTGGTTGAGGAGTCCGTGGAGGCGGATGAGGAGAGGGAGGTCTCTGAGCCTGTCCGCGACAGCGTCGGCAGTTCTGGGCTCTTCATGTCCCCGAAGTATTGTTCTGTCAACCGGACGGCTTCGGCGTGGGGGACGCCGGCGAAGGCGACTACTATCCGCTCTGGCCGGTAGAAGGTGTCTCTGTATGTCTCGATGACGTCCTTGTTGATCACGTCGAGCCGGTCTTCCGGACACAGCAGCGGGTTGCCGAGCGTGTTGTCCTTGAACGCGGCCATATGTACCAGCTCTGGCAGGATCAGCTCTGGCTTCGACCAGATCTCCTTGACCTCGTAGCGCGCAGTCTCGAGCTGCTGTGCTATCTCCTCGTCGGTGATCTTGGGTGTGCGGACCGTCTCGGCGAGCAGCTCGACGGTGGTCGGGATGGCTGAGTTGAATGTCGCGGCCTGATACATCATCGACTCTCGCGACGATGCGCACTGTATGTTGCCGCCCAGGTGCTCGACCGTCTCGAGCATCTCGTCTGCGGACCGTTTATCCGTCGACTTGAAGGCCAGCCGGTCCATGATGTGGCTGGCGCCTCGGAGGTAATCGTTCTCGTACCGCGAGCCGGCATCGATGTAGACGCCCACTCCTGAGAAGGCATCTGGCAGGTCTTCCGAGGCGACTCGGATGCCATTCGGTAACCGTGTTATCTTGTCGAGCTGTGTTGGTTCTTGCGGAGGTGGTGTGGCCACGGTCGCCAGTGTCCGGGCCCCGACTGGGCGCTGTGCAGCTCGACACGAAGGTAGTGAGGGCCGTATCCGGGCGGTAGCCCCGGCTAGGCGAAGGGTTCTTAACATGGTTGCGTGAGCTCTCCTACTCTCTGGTCATGTCGTGTCGCGGTTCCGGAGCGCGGAATTGCAGGACAAAAATCGGTTATCGATAACCAATCTCCCCATCTCAGCGCCCGTAACTGTGTACGGCAAGATCCGTATCTCGGACCCACACATGAAGTCATCCGAGTCTCCGACGCTGATCCTCAGTCCGATGACTCTGCATGTACTCTTGCTAAAGTACCTTGGACTTGAGGTCAGGGTCAGTTGTCGAAGACCTCGACGAGGGAGGGTAGACAGGCCAAAGGCACTCTGTCTGGATGAGGGGCAGAGGGACTCCACCCGCGCAGCGAGATCCCTCTCGCGGAGTGCTTAACAGGAGTTGAGCAACCCTTCGACGAGCTAACTCCACTGTATCATAGGTGCTGCAACATCATAATCGGGAAAGCGTTCACGATGTTCTGTACCTCGCATGCCGAGGAGCAGATACGGTACTACACTATATGCAGTAGTAGCTCGGCGACAAGATCACCCACACGAGTGGCCCCAATCATTTATCAGCTGTAGGGGGCTCAGGTGACTGACGCTTGTTTGGTAGAGTCGTTAGAGGGGGTTGTAGACCCTGTGGCAACTGTCTCTATCAACTGAGCCAGAACCGGCGTCGCCAGGTTCATCGTCTGAAGGCGTCCAAAAACGGCCCTTTGCAGATAGTCGCAGGCCACATGCCATGCACTAGACTAGTAGTTCGCATGCGTTGCCCAGGGCGGAGGAGTCTCGTGAATATGCGTTGGGCCAAGTAGTCAAGATACGCTATTCGTAGAGTCGAGGCTTAAACCCCGAGGTACGAGTAAGCTAAATGGCTCCTGGCATCGTAATCATCAACCATTCTGCAGACTTCTTCTGTTTCTCCTTTTCAGTTTCGTCGTGTTATTGTTCTGCAAGGCGTTCCGCAATACCCAGTTGCGCTTTGTAGCTGCCTCTCGCTTTGCGTATTCGATCCTGTCCTAGACCGGTCACGAGCCCTGACAGTTCTGTCCCGCGACTGTGTCTCGCTTGTGAGATCCCTGAGAGCCTCCCTGAAACGAGACCTTGGCCCTGCCGTTGGGGCGCCTTGTTTGCCACCACTTCACCCTGTCAGACAGGCTCCATCACTTTCGACAGGAATATACGTGCTGGTCTGGACGGCAAAGTCAAGAAGGCTGCGTGTAATATCCCGTTACACAGAGAGTATGTCGTCGTAAGATGAATGTATTGCTCCCTATGTCTAAACGCTAAGCCTAGACTGCTAGAGCCCCCCACATGCCTAGCTCGCAAGCTAAAACAACATTCACCTCCTCAGCAGAACACAACCAACCCTTCGGTCCCTCGTACAGCTTCACCTGTACTTCGTGTGTTATGAAACCAACGTCGCTATAACGTTGTCAAACGCCAAGTCCGAGCAGTTATCCAGTAATAGTCCGGGCAAAAGGCAGGCTCAATTGTCGTATGCTTCTTGCGAAACCCTTGAAATTCACCCAATACGCCGCCCATACGCATAATCACTTGTCGATTACTACTCCACCGGGCAGAACCTGGGGGGATCATCGGGCTGCGATTCTGGATTCTGCTTTCTTCAACTCAATTCGATGTTCACCCAAGTGCCAGCTGCAGCGCCCACATCGTCGGGTCTCCTTGGAAGTCACCAGGTCTCGCAACATAGCGCCGTCTCGTCTGGCTCGTCTTCCCCGCGACCGAGCCGTCTGAGGGGCCTGAGTTATCTCAGAAACTACACCCATACTCATCTGTTGTCTCGGGAACATTCCGCGCCTGGTCAAAGTCAGCAACCCAGCCAGTCGACGCCCACATCGCCGATAGGTGGCGCATCTTTGGCAGACGCTTCGTCTCTGTCTACCTCGAGTGCCAGGCCAGCTTCCAACCTCTACAGGACCACCAGCGCCTCGGCTGCCACTACGCTCAGCACACATCAGTCCACCGCCGCTCCGAACAACTCGACAACGAATCGGCTGACCCTCGTCAACTCCGAATCCCATCCTCTCAGCCTAGCTCCGCCCCCACGTCCGTCAGCTAGTCGACGATCAACCGATCCCGCCTTACCTCAAGTACTCGGTGACCTCTCGAGGCCGGCAGCCGAGCCTCCAACATCCACGCCTCCGCCCACAGGAGCAGCGCCCTCTGACCAACATAGCGCCAACATGGTACGAACCCGCTCCGCTACCTTGTCCGAGACGTCGGCGCACAATGGAGGCGGCTCCGGTTTGGACATCCTACCTTCCATCCGCTTCAGCACCTTCTACGACCCGCGCGCGGCACGTCCGTCACTCACCTTCAGTCCAATATCGAGGACGTTGCCGACGGGCAACGAAGTGATCCGTGTCGGTCGATACTCGGAACGCGACAGCCAGCCGAATGTCCCTCCAAACGTGCCCTCGTCCGCACCGGTAGGGTTCAAGAGCAAGGTGGTCAGTAGGCGGCACTGCGAGTTCTGGTACGAGGGAGGCAAGTGGTACATAAAAGACGTCAAGAGCAGCTCGGGCACCTTTCTCAACCACATCCGGCTGAGTCCGCCCGGCACGGAGTCGAAACCTTTCCCCATAAACGACGGCGATATAGTGCAGTTGGGCATCGACTTCAAGGGGGGCGAGGAGATGATATTCCGGTGCGTGAAGATGCGGCTGGAGCTGAACCGCGGGTGGCAGAACAAGCTGAACACTTTTAAGTAAGTCGACCCTCCTCGAGATCTTAGCAGGATGCTAACCGCGGGACGTAAAAGTATGACCACGCACAAGAGGTTACGAAACATGACTGCGAGCTCCGGCAACGCTTCAGCCACACAATCATACACGCAGGACTGCTCGATTTGTCTGAACAGCATTGCGGTAAGCCCTCTTCCTCCCCACCATACCGACTTTGGACTGACCCCTGCCGAACTATAGCCTTGCCAGTGCCTGTTCGTGGCGCCATGTTCGCACACATGGCACTTTAAGTGCATCAGGTCGTTACTCTCGTCTCCCTCGTATCCCATCTTCATCTGCCCAAACTGCCGAGCAGCCGCAGACCTAGAAGCCGACGTCGAGGACCCAGTGGAGTGGGAGCAGGACGCTTCCGAAGAAGAAGCCAGCGGACAGGAAGGGGCCTCACTAGACCCCTCCGCTAGCGCAGGGGCAGCCTCCGGACCGGGCGGCCACCAGTCACAGACAAACGCGACGCCGCGAACATCAAGAGAATCCGCCGCCGCGGCCGTACCACCTGCCACGGCCGCACCCGCGCAGCAGCACGACCCGGACGCTATGGACGTCACCATGATGGAAGGTGACTCGGACGACACGCCTCCCGTCGCCACCACCAACCCGCAATCCGCCCACCCGTCGACCGACACCACCACCCGCAGCACGCCCATCTCGCGGCCGGGGCTCTCGACCAACCAGCTCTCGACCAACGCGACATCGAGTCCCCTGCCGATACCGACGGCGCGGACGACGACGGCGACCTCTCCGGGCGCTGCGGCGACGGGTCGCTACGACGCCAGGACGCCGTCCCCGACGTCCGGTAACACGGCGGCGGCGCTGCTCAACGGGCACGAGGGGCCGATCACGCCGCGCAACGACGCGGGTCCGTGGGTGTTTGACGGCAGCGGCGTGCGCATGAGGCTTGGGGACGCGACTACCAGTCTCAACGCGGCGGCGAATGGGAGTAGTGAGATGATTCTGGATGAAATTCCTGTCAGCCAGGGGCCATAGCCGGGGTGCGTCTATCAACGGTCGACACGGGAGAATGGGCAGGGAAGCAGAAGATGCCGCGGGGTTAGGCACTAATCTATTCATTGCATGGTGGAGGCTGCACGGAGTCCGGGGTTGTTGCTTGTCGTTTATGGTACGGGCACTGCTCATAATCTGGCGTTTTTGATATATGTCTAGTCGTTTACTGTGCTGCGCTGCTTCCTCTACTCATATCACCCGTACCGGAGCGGAGGCTTGTGTTCTGTTTTCCGGGTGAGAAGCATGGGGCCGCGATGGAGAGATACCATTTCGTGTCCATTGAGGTGGTATAGTGTGTACGGACCTGTGAGGTCTGTCTGGCGGATGAGGAGAGACTGTGTAGCGCCTATAGCCAACCTCAGGCTTAATATAGACCATAATGTGTGGTCGGCAGAGGGGTCTTCTCACACAGTTAGATGCTGTGGTTTAGCACGAGAAACGACGGAAATGCGTTACCACTCATACATCAACTATCCTATCACCGGTGAAGAAAAGACCATGGCCTGACACGGTTTTAATGCTTCTCGTGATGCGAGTCAACTCGGAAGGCCGGAGCAGTTGCAGCTTTCCACGATATACAGTCATGACCCCCCAATCAAGTCTTCGACTGGACCTCACACAACCCCCAAAGCTGATGAATTGTGAAATCCAAGTCTCCGGGCAGCCCGTCGACGTCAGGACGCTCAGCCTACTGGATGCGTTGACGAAACGCTGCAAACAGCATGGGATATGCGACACCACACCTGGCGTGCAAGGTCACTCAGGATATGCCAACTTGGACGAAGGATACGCACAAACATCTTCGATTCTTATATTCCGTCCCTATATACATCCCAACATACTCACAACACATCACTACATCTACCCATAATAATCCAACCCCAACCCCAACCCATCACACTGCGGCCCCTCCCTAAACGGGCCCTGACTACTCGGCCAGTCGAGGCTCCTCAGCGTCAGATCCCCCCTCGTAGCCGGCCTCCACTCGCCCGCCCTCCTAATCTCATCCGCCGTCCCATCGAACCCCCTAGCCTTCAGGAACCCTTCCTCCGGGTTCGGATTCCCGCTCCTCGCAAACGACGCGAAAGAGTCGAGCACGAACCGCTCGAATGGGAGGTCCTTCTCGTCCCGGTACGGCAGTCCCTGGAAGGCGAGGTTGCCGAAGACGTAGTACAGCTCGCCCGAGTGGCACCTGAAGTAAGGGAGGTCCGGGTCGCCGTGCGGGCGGGCGGGGGTCGGGGGAGGGTCGCAGACGTCGGTCATCGGCCAGCCGCGCGTCTGGTAGCTGCGGTCGAACTCGTAGTAGTAGACGGCGGGGCCGAGGCGGCCCGTGGCAAGACCCCTGGCGACGGTGGCCTCGTCGACGCAGCGGAAGATGCCGTCGGTCGCGAGGCGGGAGGTCATGTTGTAGAGGTTTAGGGTCTGGTTGGTGCCCGTGGGGATGGGGAAGAGGTTCTGCGGGGGCGCGGAGAAGCCCGAGCTGGAGAGGTAGGCGGACTCGTCGGTCGTGGTCGGGAAGGAGATGAAGGGGCCGCCGTCATCGCGCATGATGCCCATCATGAGGTTGAAGGGGAGCCGGGGCCCGTCGAGCTGGAGCTGCGGGGAGGTGAGGTAGGTGCCGTCTACGACGAGGAAGCGGGCCGGCGTGCCGAGGCTCGCCAGGGTGGTGGCGGGCACGGCGCGTAGGCAGTCGACCTGCGAGGGCGCCGAGGTGCAGTTCGTGGCGGCGAGGACGGCGGCGGCGGCGGCCTGGACTTCCTGGTCGATGGTGTAGTAGAGGGAGTAGGTGGTGCCGTAGTTGATGCCGCCCAGGTTGCTGAGCGGGATGGCGTTGGCGAACTTACCGACGGCCTTTGGGGAGGCCATCATGGCGCGCACGGAGCCGGCGCCGGCCGACTGGCCGAAGATGGTGATCCTGTCCGGGTCGCCGCCGAAGTCCTGGATTTGGGCGCGCACCCAGTCCAGGGCGTTGATCTGGTCGGCTAGGCCGAAGTTGCCGTTTGTGACCCCGTCGTCGAGGGCGAGGAAGCCGAGGGTGGTGAGGCGGTAGTTGATGGCCACCAGGACTACGTCGCCGCGCGAGACGATGTTGCCGCCGTCGAAGGTGTTGTCGTTGGCCGTGCCGCCTGTGAAGGCGCCGCCGTGGATCCAGAACATGACCGGCTTCAGGTTCTTCTTGTTGTTGCAGCCGGGCTTGGGCAGGTAGTTGGTCCAGATGTTGAGGAAGAGGCAGTCCTCGGAACCGCTGTTGCCCTGGACGCACTGCGAGCCGTAGTCCAGGGCTGAGACTGCTCCCCCCGAGCCCTTGTATGGCGTGGAGTACGTGAACCTCTTCGGCTGCGGCGCGTACCGGATGCCGAAGAATCGGAAGGCGAGTCTGTCGCGGAACCTACGGTGCAGGGTCAGCGGTGTCTTTTCTCGAAGCAGCACAGTTCCCCAACATACCCGGTGTAGTCCTCATTGTTAGAATGTACCGAGACCTGATATTGTGTGTTTGTGTTCGGCTGGCTCGAGCTTGTTGCGAATGGCGCCGTCTGGGTACACAACACAGGCAAGTACAGGCCGGGGTCGACATCCGAGACCTTTCCAGTGGCGTCAGTCGCCCGGGAGGCATTGCTCGAAGAGCCAATCCACATCTGCGTCGAGTCGCCAATCTTCCCCTGATATTTCAGATAGTCGAGGTTTGCCTGGATGCCCGTGGTCTTGAGCTCAGGAGACCACAGCTGCTCTCCAAGAGCCTGACAAGCAGCAGCAGCATCGCTCCGAGACCGCCGGCTCAGCAGAATCACGGCAGAGTCTGCGGAAGGGCTGCTGGCACCTGTGGCAGTTGTTAGTCGAGGACGTCAAGTCATGATGATGGGACAAATACTCACCCTGGAGGTCATTGTCGATGAGCAGCGAGATGCTCGACTTCAAGCTCTGAGGAGACGGAGCAGCGACGACGAGCGTAGCCAGAATGGCCACACAGCCAAGAAGACTAGCCATCGTGGGGAACCCGGTTCTGGAGCACCGACTGGGAGGAACAACAAGACGGGCATTGCATGCGGAGGCTGCCTACCAAGCAGATCCTTTTAATATCGCCAATCGAGTAAGTCGCCCCAACTCCGCATATCGATCTATAGGAACGGGATGCCGGGACCAGCGGTGGCCCATCCTCCCGCTCCCCATTAGGCGAACGTCCCCATGTTCCTCCTGCTCTCTTCCAATAGCCTGGAACAGCCATCACCTGGGATAGCGCAAACGAGTCACCGCCCCCAGGAAACGCCCAATATTCCGGCGCGATATTAAGGCACCGGGTCATTGTCCACGAGCTAACGTCCATACCGTTCACGAAAAGCTTGTCTTTCCCCGCCGCCCCCATCGTGGAGTGACATCAACATACTGGTGCTTCTTTAGGCTAAATGTGATGTTGGGTTGGAAATCACATGGAGTGCGAAAAGCTGGCTAAGAACAGAGTGCGGAGATTTGGAGAAGGTTACAACATCCAACCGAGATCAAGTTAAGAAAAGACACCCGCTCCGCCGAGGTTGGGGCACCACGACTTCAACCGGCGGTATGCCTCATGGATGTGATGTCGAGGGCGGACATTCATGACGAGTCGTGCATGGACGCAGCCACACCAGAGCATGCCGGCGCTGTTCAGAGGGAATAGAACACAACCCCTGCCAAGAGAAACGGGGAGAGCCTTTCCTGCTTGTGTTCCGTCCTTTATCTCACGACTCTCTTCAACTTGACCCAGAGCGCCGGTTTGACCCAAACCAGATACGACACCATATGCTTCATGTCACCTTCTACGCTCCAGAGCTTGTTCTCCTCGCTCGAATCGCTGGCGAGCTCAACGTCAAAGTGCCACAGCAGGTGGCATATGATCAGGCGCTGTTCGATATAGGACAGGTTCTTACCGATGCAGCCTCGCGGTCCATAGAGGAATGGCTGTGAGGCTTCTTTGATGTGTAGCGGGAACCTGTCTCTCTCGGAATCAAGCCACCGCTCAGGCGCGAATGTGAGAGGGTCGGTGAAGTTCTGGGGTGAGTGTGATGCCGCCCAGGACGAGACCGAGACGGTCGTCTGCATACCGCATTAGCACAGGCCAGGTTGCCATGGCTAGTCAAAATCAATTATTTTCCTCACCTCACCCGCGACCCATTTGCCCTCTATAAAGGCACCCTCTGGTGGGACAACACGGTTCAGGTTACCTGGCACTGGCGGTATCATTCTCATAGCCTCGCTGATGCAGGCTCCGAGATAAGGTAGGTCTTTCGCGACGTTGTACGTGATATCCTCGTGCGACTCGAATGTGCCCCGGATTTCGGCAACGAGCTTGTTATAGGCTGACTGATTGGTGAGAATGAGATACATCCATCCACTTAGAGCTGTTGCCGTTGTGTCACTACCTGCTCCTCTGCGTAACACAGTAGTAGTTAGCCTCGCAGACTTCCAGATGTCCATCTTTACCCGAGTCCGTAGGCTTCAACCTACATAAACAGAGCAGAGTTCATGATGATCTCCAGATCTGAGAGCAGTGACTTCGCTTCGTTGTTCTTGAGGATATAGTAGATAAAGTCCTTGTGCTCCTTGTCCTTGTCTGCGATTCGGCGCTTGGTCTTCTCCGCGCTGAGAGCAAAGTGCTTCGCTCTCCAAGACCTGTACAGGCTGGGAACAAGCCAGTTGGCCATTTGCGCCTGAATCCAGGTCCCGACGCCGGCAACACGCCTGGTCGCCTGCTCAAAGATACCGGCAACGGCAATGTTGACAATGTTGGCGGACCAATCGGTGGACTTCCCGGCTTCTAGACAGCCGAACGGCTCGTCGAAGCACAGGTCGCCGATGATGTCAAAGGTTGTGTAGGTGAACCATGCTGATATGTCTGCGGGTCTGCCCTCGTCTGCAAAGTTACCCAGTGCTGCTATAAGTTTGCCGACCCATCCTTGAATCAGCGGCTCCTGTTGAAGTAAGGCGGTGTTGGAAAACGGATAAGCGAAGGCCTTCCGTTGTCGGGCGTGGTCTTCCCACGATGCTAGTGTCAGGGCCCTCGCTTTCATGGCTGGCGGGAGTCCTCCTGCTGCAAGCGGAGACTTCTCCATGTCCGGCTTGCCTGGCTATATTAGGACCGCGCCCCCGTTAGAGACTTGATCGGGCGTCAGATCTGGAGTTTTGAGCCGACCAACCTTGTTCCCGTAGATGTCATCCCATGCTTTCGCACTGCAAAAGGCAAGTTCGTTTGGGGCGATGCGAACCGCGGGTCCTGTTGAAGAAGTTAGCCTTCTCTCCACGGATGGGAAGCAGTGATGCGCACCGTATTTATCATGTAATCTCCTGTGGTATGAATGTTGTCGGCCTCGGGCAAGCATGTAAGCCTCCGGAATATCGGATACAGCATTCAGCCAAGGTCCAGGGAACTTGGATAACGGATGAAAGAAGAGGCGTCGCGCGCTTTCAAGCAGGATCAATGTCACAGCCTGTTGATTGTTAGCAACATGGCACTAATTTCATCGTTCGGTCTGTAGAACCATGGACAGACCAGTAAAGCGGTTGCTTCAACAGCAACAACGTTGGTGAGCAAACCCAGAGCCGCCATCGTGCGTTTCTTTGAGGTCGGACCGTGTGCTCGTATATAGCAGACGATAGAGAGACTGAGGACTGCAGCTCTTGGGCTTACGCACCCGGTTTCTGAAATGAGTGAACCTCCAAACGTCCGACTGGAAGCCCAAACTGGGAGCTCCCGACGCAGAGTGCGAGTGATGGTAAGAAATGCGCTGATAACAATCTAAGCACCCTGATACGGAACCTTGGAGAAGCATTGCGGGTCCACATATATTGCAACATCACGGCAATCCTGCAGGCCTGCTCCTTCGAGACTGAATAGCGGATTAGCTTCCTAATCGAGGAGTTTCGTGATCCTCGGATGAGTCTCTTGGCGAGCGATACCGACCCATGGTAAGGGAAGACGGCGCGGATTTCGTTGGTCTTCTAGCTAGATCCTCACACTATCAAGCTCCCTGACAACATTCTCGTAGAAGGCCACGGAGAGCTTTGCGGCGACAGCGCCGTCTGTCTCGTCATCCCCGTCTTCGAGACCCAGAGACTCCCCGCCAGATATGCATATCCTCGCGGCCTTTTCGTATACCTCACCCATCGCCGCGCCGATAGCCGCCATCATGTCAGTTGTGAGGAGGTTGGACTTCAGCCGGAGGGCTATGGATGGTCGAGTCCGCGCTACGCTGAGGTTGATCTTGAGAACCCGATCGATCGTGTCCCAGTGTGCGAGCTCCACCAGCAATACGCCGAGACTGTAGATGTCAAAGCTCTTCTTGAAGCGCGGCCTCTCGCCGGGATTGGTGGACTGGGCCTGCGGATGCCGGTAGAGGTCATATTCGGCGTCGTCGCCGGGGATGTCCGTCATTTCCTCGGGCCGTGCCGGCCTTGAGAAGTCAAAGCCCGACAGATAGGGTTTGCTATAGTCGACCTGTCCTCTCGTTGTCCTGAAGAAGACGATGTTGTGGCTCCGTAAGCCCTTGTGCAACCAGTTAACTGCGTGGAGATAGAGCAGACAGTTACTGATGGCCAGAGCGAGCCTGACCCTTTGCGTGACGGGTGGCTTTCGCTCTGATACCAGGAGTTCGTGTAGAGAGACCGGCGGCAGAGATGCGTCAAGGGACTCATCCGATGGCCGTTCAAAGATGAGGCCAAGACGGAAGTCCAATGCATCCTCCTCGGCATTGCCGTCCGTTGGCGGGGAGGCTTTGTCAAAGAAGCCCAAACAATGGGGCGTTCGGAAGGCATCCGGTTTGGGGGTGTGGTGGAGGAGCGCTGCGAGCTTTCGAACTCGCTCAATGATTACCTCCTTGGGTGGCGAAGGGTCACCGGGTTTCTGGCGCTCGTACTCCTTCCATTCGACCCAGACTCTCTTCTCGGCCCCAGTATGTAGTGTGAGCAGAGCCTCGCATCTTGGGGAATCAGCTGTATCCCCTGCTGGATCGAGCTTTACCATTGAACGGTCGAACATCAGGTCCTTTTCTTCACCGGGATTCCCAAGTCCCAGACACATGACCGTGGCATTATCCCAGGGCGTCTTCCTCTCTGACTCCATAGACTCATTGAAGGCCTTGAACTTGGCGAGCTGAGACAACAGCTGCAACGCGGATGCATTGCTCGCTTTCTGAACTAGGGATAAGGGGGACACTGGGGTCGACACGGTAGCTTCGAGCTTGACGTTCAGAGCCATAACCAGGCGGCCAAGGTCGGCAATCTTATGGTGAAGCTGCAATACGCCTCGATTTGTGTCTTGCACCGTGTGGTGGATTTCCACCTGCATACGTGCATCTAGAATGTCAGTCATGCTGTCGTTCAGCGTTGCAAACCTGGACAGCAGCGTCTCAAACGCAACCTTGTCGAAAGACACCCATCGAAATCTTGTAGCCGCCTCTTTCGAGGTTTGCCTGAGGCTCAACATGGCCTTCTTGATGAAGTCTCTCCTTCGGGCTGGTAACGGGAATCTCGCCTCAGCGGCATCTTTCTCTGGCCGCTCCAGGACATCATCCCGCTCTGTCACCGTTTGCAGACGGTCGTAGCGTCTCTGCTGGTTTTCGAACTCCCGAAACAAGCATTGGACCTGAACTAACAGGTCCAACACCGTTTGTCGGTGGAGTATAAAAGTGTTAGACTCTAGCACTTTGCTCTGGTTCTTGGCGTCCAGATCTAGGAGGCCTGACGTCTCACTCCATGCGAACAGGCGCTGCTGCTCCATGCGCAGCCTCAAGTTCAGATACCCGCAATCCTCCGGGAAGTTCTTTGCGGTAATCAGGAGTTGGATGCCTGTCATCGTCAGCGACTTCATTGCTGGATCGCCAAGAGAGGGCCCATTACCCTGGATGCAGCCGGTATAAATCTGAAGGCTGATGGAGGCGACGCCGAGCGCAAGCCCAGCTGCAGACACCGGATCCATGACTTAGCGTCAAGAACTAGACGTACTGCAGTCCAGCTTGTAGTATCGGGCAACAACCATTCGAGAGTCCGGCATCTATACTAATGCATGGAGTAAATTCCGAGAAAGTCTAGTCCAGAGAAGTGACGGTGATGAGGAGGTTGTCGCCAAGTGCTATGGAAATTGGGATGACCCGAACCCTGCAAGTGATCGAAATGATTACCGTAGCACAGGAGAGACGTGAACAAATCTACAGTACTCGGATGGTCAACTTGATGACACGACAGGATGGCATGCCAATACTCGAGAGCATAGAACAGCTCTCGTAAACAAGTTTCCATGCCTACCCAAGTCATGGGAGAGTGGTAGACCCGTGTTCAGCAACGTGCTGTGCAGCGCCCAATGCTTTGCAGCGTACAGTACCTCACCCTTGATGCAGTTTGGGCTACTCTAGCCGAGGAGACCACGATCCGGCCGTTAGCGGGAGCATGGACACGTCGCCTAAATTTTAACGAACAGTACGTACCGTACTCCTTTTTGAGACATTGGGCAAGTGGAAACGATTGAGCGCCACGTCCAGCTCTCTTTGCTTTTTCGTGAAAATCGTGTATACGAAGACACACCCAGCAGGCGATCACGAACATCTACCATCTGTCTTGTGGACAGCCGGACAGGCATCCGAGTCATGTTCGGTATGCTTGTTACCCCTTGCTGCTGATCTCACGCAATCGGATTAGCATATCACAATGGCACGTCTTGATGCGGTGCTGGTGATCTTTACACGTGTAGTCAACTTCTGGTGTGGCATCCCCAGGGCATCAGCCAGGGCGATCTCGAATGGCGGGCCAATAACCCAGCTCAGAGCCACCCTTGTTGCTGGTACTCCTAGCACTGGACTTCCCGCGCTGGCATGCTGAAACCTCTCCCACTGTTCTGACTTGCGGTCCGTCGAGTGGGGGTGTGTGGAGGACAATTGGACTTAACGCCATCGTCAAGGATCGTTGGGAAGCTGTGGAGATAGGTATCGACATCTGGCTTCGTGCTAGCCGTGCGGGAGCCCGCCAAGATTAATTTCCCTGCTGCAAACTTGCTTGTTTGGACGAACTCTGTGCCAATCGGCGCCGGCGACCTGACTCGCCAGGTTTGAACGGTGTGAACGGTGTGAACGGTGTGAACGGTGTGAACGGTGTGAACGGTGTGAACGGTGACATGCCCCGTCCGTCTCTTTGTTGGTCGCAGAGGTTGTTGAAGAGCCGGATCAGGTATCGGGCCTGGAGATACGGCTGAGACGGCGCGTCCTTATAACTTCCTGAAACCGGGGTGCCCGCGGCGCCCGCGTTGGCGCAAGAAGAATTTACACGAGGCCGTGGTTTTCGTCGGGACTGTCACCGCATCTCCCTGATTCCTCTTCCGCTTCCCTCACTTGGGGCCGAGTCGACATCACCCTTCGCCGGACATCTCCTGATTCGCGACGCAGCCATTGAGGCGAGCCCGCATCCCTAACTCTGTTTCGCACCTGAAGCGACCTCCTACCTACTCCGGCGGGGCAAAGGGAATACCTCGCGATCCGCCGCCCGTCAGGTCCGGTCCACAGTAGTAGAAGGAGGAACATCCATTCGTCATCCCCGTCTAATCAACCACGCTCTGTTGCGAACAGCACGGTTTTAGCTATTTCTCCACCTCAATTTTGAGCACTACCTTGGGAGCAGGCGCATTACGCACTGTAGGCCCGCGTGTTTCATTGACCGGCAATGGACTCTTTCTCATCTGAAACTGCATCGGCCATATCCCCGGCGACCAACGGCAGCAACTCGCCGACGCAGTTCAATAGCGACATGGATGGAACGGCGACCACCGTGCCGGGCCTCGCATCGGCGAGCGGTGACGGCAGCGGCTCACAGTCACAGTCGCAGTCACAGTCACAGTCACAGTCACAGCAGCCGCCGCCGCCTCCGTCAGTGCCCGCAGCCTGTTTAGCCTGTGTATGTTTTTCGCCACCCTATGTGCGCAACGTCTCAAATCTCAATCGTGAAGTCACCGTACATGCTGCTGTGGTGTGCATTGCTAACATGCCCCGTGTTCGCTGACTGTTTAGCGAAGTAAGCATCTCAAGTGCGATGGCATGACGCCGTGTTCCCGATGCCTTAGCTCCAACTCTGAATGCATCTACGTCGCTTCTCGTCGTGGCTACAAAGGTCCGCGACGCAACACGGCCGCCAATCCCAACAAGCGCCACGCATCCGACTCGCCGCCCGTCTCGGCCGCGGGAGATAGCTGTCCCATGCTCCTCGGGCACACGCCCGTGTCCATGCCGGCTTCCACCATCTCCGTCGCCGGCTTCAGCCCCGCCGTCGTCCTTCCGGATACCGAACCGGCCTCGCCCTATGCGCAGCCTCCGGGAGGACTGGCGAGTCTGCAGGTGTTCCGTAACCCGTTCCTTGCCGCCAATGCCACTCCACGCCACATGACGGCGCCGCCTACCCAGCAGATGCCCACGCTCCCGGAGCGATGCTTCGAGGCCTTTTACCATTTCTTCCATGCCGGCCACCCATTTGTTTTGCCCAGGGAGGCGATGCTGCGACTCATGAATGACGGCAAAACACAGCTAGACGCCGTCGTGGCGGCTATGCGGTACATAGGGTCGCTGTACGTCGACGCTGGTCCGGCGCGAGCCATGTACCTGGACGAGGCTATCCGCCTATGCTACTTACCCACGACTCCCAAGGATGGCTTTCTCATCCAGGCACTGCTACTGGTGATCATTGCACTCGATGGCAATTGTCAGCAAGAACGAGCGCGAGAGTTGCTGGCCGACTGCGAGCGGATCGCCCTCGAGATTAACTTGAACACTCGGTCCTTCGCAGCCATGCATGGTCGGGGAGATCCAGTCCTTGAGGAGAGCTGGCGCCGCACATGGTGGGACTTGTATGTCTGCGACGGCATGATTGCCGGTGTGCATCGGGTCACCAACTTCTTGCTCTTCGACATCGCCGCCGACGTCGCGCTGCCGTGCGAAGAGCACCAATATCTCGGCGGGGTAAGGCCTATTCCAGGGCGAACGGCCGTTTTCCCTTTACATGTGCTGATTTAGCGAATAGGACATCCCCCAGCCCATGTACATGGAAGACTTTGACGATCAAATATTCTCTGGCGAGGATCGCCCGTTCTCGTCCTTCGCGTACCGGATTGCCGCGGCACGTAACCTCGGCCGCTTCATGCGGACGCCAATCACCCTGTTCCCAGGAGACGAGAATGTCGCCAAGATAGAGTCACTCCTGACCAACTGGCGCATCCACTTGCCCGAGTCGAAGAGGCATAACATCAACAAGAAGTGCAAACTGGACGAGATGATGTTCCAGGGCCACTTCATCACCCATGCGTGAGTTGTTCACTTACCCTTCCGGCCTTCCCCGGGGTCCGCGAACCAGTCATCAACAGTCTTTACTCACTCACCTCCTCCAGCTGCTCAATCATGCTCCACCAGCCTCTCTCCCAACTCGACTCCTCCCCGACCCGGGCAGTGACCTCATGTGCGGCGCACCGCCCTGTCGCGACGGGCCAGGAGTTCAACGTCCACACACAGCACACCGTGACGGCGGCCTACGAGATCAGCCAGATGATCACGATGCCGGTGCCGGTGCTCAGCCACACGCA
This sequence comes from Coniochaeta hoffmannii, assembly GCA_030052785.1. Lineage (NCBI taxonomy): Eukaryota > Fungi > Ascomycota > Sordariomycetes > Coniochaetales > Coniochaetaceae > Coniochaeta > Coniochaeta hoffmannii. The sequence goes on from JANBVN010000208.1 coordinate 46,577, forward strand.
CTTCTTCACGTGCGTCGTGACGCTGGCGTCGATCGTGCACCTGTCCAAGTGGGCGCTGTACTTCATCCACGACGAGGAGGACCTGCGGCAGCAGATCCGGCTCAACATCGGGGCCCTGACCAAGATCAGCGAGGTCTGGAAGGCGGCCAACACGGCCTGCGCCCAGGTCAAGGGCGTCGCCCAGGAGATCTACCGCGCCAAGAAGGCGCAGCAGATCAACCCGGCCTTCTGGGTCGGGTTCACGCAGGAGCAGATGATCAGCTCCATCAACGCCGACGACGGCATCATGTCCGAGTTCGACACTATGCTTGCTGTGACGCAGGGGCAGTGAGAGAGGAGGGACACTCTTGCAAGTCGTGAAGGGGCTTTTGGAATATATAAATCTTGATGGATATAAAATACTGCCGGGAACCAAGGAGGATGTAGCGAAGGGCAAGAGGAGGGGACGAATGGGTAATCTTGACGACACTGTTCTTCAGCGCGCGAAAAGCCGGCGTTTTGAAATGGAATGGGGTTGCGGCGATGGATGCTTTCTCAGTTCTTATACATGCTCTGTTTTGGAAGAGCCGGTAGGTAGATATCTCTACTCCTGTTAATGACAAGCAAATCAAGACCCATTCTGGCACAGCACATTTTGCCCCAAATTTAGGAGCCGTCTTGCATGCGACAGTGGTCTGATATCGGGGGACAAGCCCCGAAGAACATCAAGAGTTTAACCCTAAAGCTCCTTCACCGGTCCCCTGGTCGCCGACTCTAAGTAAAAGCCCCCCCCCGAAAGTTAATTCATGTAACATCGCAAGTGGCTATCGTCGCTCGTGGCCACGGGGCCGGAGCAAAGGCGAGCCGAATCGCTGCGGCTGTCTCCGCTCGGGGAACACCAGATCGCCGTCCTCAACAACACCAGACCACACAAGGAATCTTGGCAGGACTGGGGACACCTCCGCATGTCCACACAATATTCAAATGCTCCTTGGAACTTTAAATCTGCAGACTGGCAAGCGAGATGAATATGGTACGTACAGTGTTCAGGCTCAGCCGATTACTTGAATCGCATGGATGGCAGCAGGCAACTACCCAGTCTACCTAGCTCCCCCTCGTTACAAGTTTCTGTACAGGCCGCAAAGCGCTTCAGTGATTGTATCCGAGTGGGGCTCTATCCTAATCGCCTGGACATGCCCCTAGACATACATGTGAAGACTACCTATTCGAGATGAGGTTGTACCCGGGCTTCCTGCAGCCTGAGCCCACGACCGATTGTCCCGTCGACGGGGTGCTGGTATCATTGGGCATCTTGGATGAAAAGTATGGACACACCAGTAAGAAGGGCAGGGCGACGTGATGGGGGCGGCTTACGCAAGTTCGCTGTGCCAGAGACCATGCCGTGATCCGAGATCGTTATGTGCTAATTGTTCATCGTCTGCGGTTGACTTAGCTACATCAACATCCTCTCACTACAAGGGCAAGCTATGCAAGGCTGCTGTTCACTCTACAGTCAGAGCGGCAATACTTATTCTACACCACCAACATCCCATCCACCTCCCCATTTCCTGTCGCTTTCAGATGATTCATATCTACCGCCGTCCGCCCCGTATCAATCCCGCTTCTATGTGCCAACGCCGCCGGAAATGCTCCCACACCTTGCCAGAAAGCCGTCCATCTTTCGGTTCACCGTGCCCTCCCCCCCACCCCTTCTCCATCATGATAACCCCGAAAATAGCACGATATCAAAACCAGGCCGTGCCAGCCACGCCGGGTAGTCTACCTAACTCAGTATATACCCTGCGTCCTATACTGAAACGTGTCATATCTGTGAAGTCTCACGTCAGTGCCACCACACTCAAACGAAAGTCTCCCCGCCCAGGGTTCATTCGCGGGGGCAAAACTCACAGCCTAGTATAATAGCTCCCGAGCGACTTCCCGATCAGGTCCGTCTCGACAAACTGCTCGGCCTCGTCGGCGCTCAGCTGCAGCTGGAAGCGCTGCCGCAGCGCGTTGGTGGTCTGCACCACCCCGGCCGCGAAGCACGGCATCTTGCTCTCCCGCCCCATCATGGCGACGAGGTCGACGATGTTGTCTGCCGACCGACGGAGGGCTATACACACATAAAAATACGTTAGCAAATTAAATATCATCCGTTGGCATGGGTGTGCAGTAGTCTCACCCTGAAAAGCCTGCTTGCACAACCTCTTGTACTCCTCCCAGTCGGGCGACCCGACTCCCCCCAGGACGTCGACGTACTCCTGCGTGAGCTTGAACGGCGCCGCCTCGAACCCCACGGACCCGGGCGAGTTGGACAGCATGAACCCGAAGTCGATGTGTATGATGTGGCCCTCGTTGTCGATCAGCACGTTCCCGTTGTGCCGGTCCTTGAGCTGCAGCACGTACGAGATGATGCTGTACGCCGCCAGGCTGCGCCCGAACGCCGCCGCCCCGGCGCGGTGCGCCTCGCCCCCCGGCGGGCCGAAGACCTTGACGAAGTGGTCCCTCAGGGTCGCGATGCGGTGCTGCTGGTGCCGCCGCGACGGGTTCTGCCCGCCGCCGCCCTCGAGGCCGCCGCCCAGCGTCAGGCTGCGCTTGATCGAGTGCAGGCTCACGCCGTTGGCGATTGTCTCGATCAGGCCCGACGACTCGCCCGTCACCAGGATGCGCATGAGCTTGACCCAGACGGGGACCCCCGCGTCGACCCAGATCCGGTGGCACACCTGGATGAGCTGGCACGCGAAGGCCTCCTGCCGCAGGTCCGCGCCCGTCTTGACGATGACCGACACGAGGTCCCAGTTCTTCATCCACCCGTAGGGGCTCGACTTGCGGATGCGCTCCCTCTTGGCGTCCCAGGCCTCGCCGAACACGGCGGCCGAGGGGTCGTCGCGGTCCTCGCCCTTGCGCTGCAGGCCGCCCGTCTTGAAGTCGTTCTCCATGCGCGCCGCGCCCGCCGTGGCGTTGATGTTGCCCGGGTCGGCGGGGAGTTCTTCCTCGTCGAGATCCGCCGCCGACGCGCCGCCTTCGTTGGCTACCGTGGCCTTGGCCATGATCATGTCGAAGGTCGGCCCCTGGCCGTCGTCCAGGTCGAAGCTCTGCTCTTCGAGGCTCTGCATGCTGGCTATGATGCGGGCACGGATGGCGGCTACCTCTGTCTTGGGGCGCTTGCCGCTTGTGGCCTCGAGCTGGGCTAGCATCTGGGAGGCCGTTCGCATGTGCGTCGCTAGGGCGGAGAAGTCGGGCTGGTCGACCGAGTTGTTGCGCGGGGTGTGTAGCGTCATCTTCCTGAGGGGCGCGTTGATCGGGAGTGTAGGGCTGGACGATCGCGAGGTTTCCGCTCCCCCGGAGCTGCGGGGTGTGGTCTTGTCTGAGGCCGCTGTCGTTGCCGTGGTACTGCTTGACACTCGTTGGGGGTAGGCAGGCATGGGCGCTTTTCTGCTGTGCGGTTCGGACTCGGAGGCCCCGAGCATTGGCGAGCTTCCAAGGTCGCCGGAGGTGGGCTCAAAAACACTGTCTACCGCAGGCTCAGGACTGCGTGTGATGGTTGGTATCCGCGGAGACTCTGACAGATCGAATAGTCGTTTCCGTGTCCCTTGTCCCGCCAGTAGATTCGTTATCAGCCGCGAGTTCTCCTGAGACTCGGGGTCGAAGCTGAAGTCGTCGCGTAGTATCTCCACCATGAGCAGGTAGGGGACTTTCTCGGCGCTGTTCAGCACCGTGGCCTCGGCCGGGTTCAGGCGGACGATGCGGTGATGCCGACTCTTAGACGGCGAGCCGTCGACCAGCGTGGGCGGGCAGATCACCGGCACGTCCACTTCTGCGGGCAGGTCCTGCGCGATCAAGGCTAGCTCGGCGCGGAGGGCGCTGAGCCGGGCTGGCTTCGGCACGACGACTAGACGGTTGGAGATGTCCTCGAGCGCGGTAAGGAACGCTGTCTCGCAGCGGAAGTAGTTCTGTCTCAGCAGCCGCGACTTCTGCAATGGCGTCATCTCGGCTTTTCCATACATGCTCTTGATGTGGTGCGAGTGTCTCCGCGATATTGACATGGGCTCTGACGGCCTGACACCGGCCGAGACGGGGGTCGCTGGGCGCGTAACAGGCTTCGGCGACCTCGGATCCGGTAGTGGCAGCGAGGCAGAGCTAAGCCGGGCGTCGACTGCTATGTTGGAGAGATGCGACGGTCGTCTCGACGGCTCAGCCGGAGACCGCGAAGCGGAGCCGGACGATGGCGGTCTCGAACCGTGAGTTGGACGTGAACTTCTCGTCGGGGTACCGGGCCCATTCTGAGAACCCGGAGCGCTGGCAACCCTGTTACCCTCTCTCACTCGCCTCGACTTCGTGCTACCGGAGTTCACTGTATGGGCTCGTGACGGCTTAGCATTGCCGACTGCGGTCGTAGGCCGTTCGGGATCGGGGCCATCGGCAGGGCGGGGTTTCCTCGCCTGGGCCACGGCCAGGGGCCCTGCCCAGGCAGGTAGTATCGGACATGCGACGCTGGCGAGGACGAAGCTCGCCAGAAGGGTGACGGGGAGAACGTTGTCTTTGATCTTCTCGTGTCGGGCCGAGTCGGAGACGCCGAAGACAATATGCTGGACCTTGTTGTATACGCGGCGACATATCCTGAAGGCATTGGACTGGGGGTTCGAGGAGAGATCGTGCAGGTAGGTCTGGAAGAGCCAGAATGTCTGTTATATTGCATGTACGTATTAGCAACCTTGGGGCCGGGGAGTTGGACTTGGACGGACGATACCAGTAGGGCTGCTGTCACCGACTCCTCGCAGAGATCCAGCAGGAACTCCTCCAATGCCATGGATTCATTGTCGACACTTATTATCAGGTGGCATAGCTGTGGCAGGAAGAACTCGATGTCTTCGTAGGGGAACTGGCGCAGCTTGTTGCAGAGCACATAGTGGATGCCGACGTGATCCGCATACCGCCTGCGAGGAGCCTCGGGTCAGTCTTTTTGCTTCGGGGATGCCCGCGATAGGTTGGGGCCAGGCTTACGAGAGGTACGAGACGGAGAGGAAGGGATTCTGGTTGAACACGTCGCTCTCGAAGAACCTCTTGAGCAGTTCCCACGACATTGGTTACCACCGGCGGTTTGGCGCAGAGCTATGGCGGGGCGGACCGAGGGCGAGGATGAAGGCGAGGACGGGAGGGACGACGCCGACACGGATGATGGCAGGACGGCAGCGGGCGGGGCAAGGGTGTCTGAGGCGCGATGCCTCACGGAATCTCGACATGAAAGATCGGGCAGTTATCGAATTGTCGCATGGTCGTCTGAAGAAGAGGCTCAAATAGCGTTGGCGCCCTTAGACATTGCGATTGGAGTTCATCACGAATCTGTACATTGCTGTCCTTAACTGTCCAAGGGGCGGGGGGGGGGGGGGGGGGGGGGGGTGG
>JANBVN010000209.1:0-51336 GCA_030052785.1 Coniochaeta hoffmannii
ACGAGAAGCAGGAAGACGAGAAGCAGGAAGACGAGAAGCAGGAAGACGAGAAGCAGGAAGACGAGAAGCAGGAAGACTAGAAGCAAGAAGGAATCGTCCGGAGTAAACGGCAAGAGGACAGAGTGTCTTGAAGGGGTGGAAGCCACACAGAGTGTTGTCGTCCCGGGGATTGGGAAAGGACGGATGATGGGCTCCTTTTCAAGAAGATGGAAGTTGGACGATCGAGCCTGAGGAGATGCTCCAGGGGCAGTGGAAGCAGAATGGAGAGGATGCCTCCCGGAGGCTGGGAGGCGCAGGGTTGATGGACGAGTATGCTCCCGAGTGTGCATTGGACGGATTGGAGTTCGACATATTGCGAGGCATCAATGAGAAAGAGTTTGACGTCGCCTTCCGTCCCCAACCGGTGACATGAAGACTCTTGTCTCGTATCGTATCTTGCACAGATCTGCTCTGACGACGCCCTGTTGAAGACGGTTCTAGCTCCGCCTTTCCCTTTCCATGATCAGTTTTTGTGGTGAGAGAAGATAGGATCCTTGCAATGAATGATGCCCATATTCCGATAGCATGGACTATCTTGGCCTAAGAATGTCTTCACGAGGTTCGCCATGCAAACTGTGTTGGTGCGGGACGAACGATAATTGACAGGCAGGCATCGCATTCTTGGTTATCACCCAGGACGTCAGGGTTGCTATCATGGGAATACGTTGTTTTTGATCCAGTGAGATAACGTTACACGTATTCGTAACTGCCTCTCCTGATCGATGACAATCTGCCCAGTCACACCACCCTCGGCCAACTCTTCCACAAGTTCATGTCACCGCCGCTCAGCACGTCGTAAGCAATTTGACAGCCAGTCTCCTCCCTCTAGGAAGCCGCTTAATCACCAAACGATGATCCGCTCGAACTACTGGCGGCATCCTCCTCGTCATATTCCTCCTCGTCCCAACCCCTCCTCTTCCTCAAGAAATCCTTGAACCCCTTGCTCATCTTGGCCACAGCCCGCAGGTGCTTGTCCGTGACGGTGACGGTCTCGACCCCGTCCTCGAGCGCCTCGGTCTCGGCCAGCGCGACGGCGGTCTGCAGGCCGTTCCGGATCTCCCTCCCGTTCCACCTCAGGTCCTTGACCTCGTCGCTCTCGTAGGCGTACTGCCGGGCCGACTGGGGCACGAAGCACTTGCCGGCGCTGTCGCGCTCGAGACGCTCGAAGTTGTTCATCCACACGCGCATGCGGTCCTCGTCGGTGAGCTTCTTGTAGTGCAGCGCGACGTGGATGCGCGAGGTGAAGGCCGAGTCGAAGGCGGCGACGCGGTTGGTGGTCAGGAACAAGACGCCCTTGTAGTACTCGAGGGCGCGGAGGAAGATGGAGACGAGCCCGTTGCGGTGCAGGTCCTTGGTGCGGCGCTCCTCGAGGTAGACGTCGGCCTCGTCGAGGAGGACGAGGGCGCCCCAGCGCTCGCCGAGCTGGAGGAAGTAGTTGAGGTTGCGCTCCACGGAGCTAGCCGACATGCTGGTGCTGATGTCCCCAGAGGTCAGGGAGAGGAGGGGCCGGTGGGTCAGCTCGGCGACGCACTCGGCCGTGCAGGTCTTCCCCACGCCGGGGGACCCGTGGAGGAGGAAGATGCGGCCCTCGCCCTTGTTCTTGACGAAGTCGTTGGGCCAGGGCGAAACCTTGCCGTCGGACGAGGCGAACTTGCCGATCAGGGACTTCACCGTGAGCTTGATGTCGTCGTCGAGGACGAGATACTTGAAGGCCTCGCGGTCGGGCTTGACCTCCTTGAGGTCCTCGACCTTGAGCATCGCCCAACGGCGCTCGGCGAGGATGAAGGCGGGGATGGTGTCTGCCAGGACCATGAAGAACAGGTCGTTCTCCGGCGGGACGTCATCGTTGGGATCCAGGTCCTCGAAGCCGGCAAAGGGGCTCTCCTCCTCCTTGACGTCTGCTTTGGCGCAGGCCGCGCACGGACAGCGGCTCTTGAACTGCGGGAGCTGGTCCTTGGGCGGGATCGGGTTGGGTGGCGGGCTCTGTCCGCGCCTTGGCATAGGCGGAGGCGGGATACGGCCCCTGTTCCCGTTGTGTTCGCGATACTTGTCGTACCCCTCGCAGTCGACGATGACTCGCCCGTTCAGATTCCCAGTAGGGCAGCCGTCCCGACCAACCATGGCGCCGTCGTACTCTTTATATGCCGGCCTCTTGCACAGCTCCCAGTACTCCCGGCCCAGCCTCACCTGCCGCTCGGCATTTGCCCTCGCACCACCGGGGAAGAACCGTGCCGGGATGACGGGTAGCGAGTGGATAGCCTGCTCGCCGTTGAAGGGGTAGACATAGAAGCTCTCCATCAGCCGCTGCACCTTGCCGTCGACGTACTCGACGTTCCAGCAGTCGACCACGTAGGCGGCCCTCATCTGCGCGGCGGCGCTGGCCGCGCCTCTGCCGGCGTGTCCCGTGCTCACGCGCGACACGACGAAGGGCGTCCAGTGCCCGTCGAGCTTGCGGTAGATGACCTCGCCGGGACGCATCAGCATCCAGAAGTTCTCGAAGGTCACCATGGGCGTGGAGGCGCGCCAGCGGGATTCCTCGGCGGACATGGCCTCCCCGACGGTATCCTTCAGGAAGCCGAGGAGGATGTCAATATGCTTGGACGTGGTCTCGCGGGTCTGGGCGTCGTGGGTGACAGGTTGGTTGAGCTTGTACACCTCCAACTCCTTGGCGTGGTGGACGAGCACGCGGTAGGGGGCTTCGACGGTGGCTCTGTCGCCCAGGAAGTCGACGCCCGGGTAGTAGTTCACCACGGCGTTGAGGGCGTTGCGCAGATGCTTAGAGTGGATCACCATCTCCGTCGTCTCGACCTTGGTGACGGTCACCTCGTCCTTGATCTCCATGTCGGAGTCGGAGCTGTATCCGCCGTACGCGTACCGAGGCGGTGGAGCGTAACGTCTGCGACGCGGGGTGGTGGCCGAGACCTTGGTGACGATCTCGAGGACGGGGACCTTCTTCTTGCCCGCAGAGGGAGACGCGGACGCATCATCGGCGTCGAGCGTGATGTCCACGGGCTTGGAGGACTTGCGGGAGTCCATCAGACGGCCGTCGAGGCCGCGGTAATGGACCACATAGAGAATGTCTGGCACCTCGTCTTCCCCGGTCAGGTCGCCCTCCCTAACGGGTTTGTCGTGGATGACGAGCGACTTGATGATGGACTTGCCGTTCTGGCCGACTTCTTCGAAGCTGGCCGTCGAAAGAGAGTCGTCCTCCGCGGCCTTGGGGGCGTCAGCAACGGGATACATGGCGGTGATGTCGAGATACGGTTGATTGAAGTGACTTACGAACTTGGATGGCCCGGTCATGTTGTCTGTCTCCGAGTGAGCGTTGGTAAGTTTTGCTGTGCGTTGAATCTCAAGATAGCTTGTAATACCGAGTCGAGGACAGAAATGAAAGAGAAGGAGGACGACGTCCACGAGCTGGGACTCGTCCATTGCCTCCTCTTTATCACATTTCGCCAGGTAAGCCGGGCGTCAATCAGGCTCTTGGCCAGGAGCTCCATCCCCACCCGCCTTTCCTGTCGCTGTGTAACTCATGCTTACCTGCCACCGTTTGACCACCGGCAGACAGACCAGGCGACCGCAGCAGGCAGCAGAGGCGCCGGCATGAAGTCGCGGATTCGCGTCAGCCAACCACACGGCGACAAGCATGCCGCAGATAGCTCCGTTTGGAGGGCTGAGCAGACGAGTAATGCACGACCAGCAAGCTTATCAACCACAGCCCTCCGATCGCCTGCAGGTGTGTGTAAGGCTGGTGTGCATGGCGATATTCTCGTCTTATCATTCCTGGGCAATGAATGAGCCGCTTGGCTGCCTTGTGCTAGAATCAGAACCAGTTTCAAGCCCGAATTTATGTCCAATCACCGAACAATTCGGCCTCTCAACGTGTACTTGCACGAAATTCCTTTGAGTTTCGCGGTTGACAAACTGTTGCCGAGATCGAGTCGATGGGTCACACTGGGTTAGACGTGGTTTAATCTGATAGATGGAGCAAGCCATGTTCACCCATAGCCATTCTCAAGCCAGGCAAGAAGCGATTCGATTTATGATACCTACTTGCTCGAAGCCTCGCACATGGGTATGTCTACAAACAAGCAAAGCAAAAGTCCCTCTCACACTTAAACCCGTCCTCGCCGCATCTGCGCATGGTTCCGCCCGGGGTCCGGTGTACCTCTCCGTTGTCAACCCCACTGACACGGCGTGCCACCCTAGCGGCGGAAGCACTGTTCCACCCACCGCTTAGCTTCGACTTCTTTTGCGTCGGCGTCGCTCTGTTATAAGAGCCCAGAGACGTTCTCTTGAATGATTGCTTCTTCATGGTGCTGCGGCTTCTGATGGGTAGGACATGGTGCTGCTTGCTGACGCTCTTGACAACGGGACTAATCTGGTCAAGAGACAAGGATAGCTCATCTTCATCCGAGTCTGACAGGAGAGACAGGATACTGCGCTTTGAGGTAGAGGGATGGTTTCCGGTTGAGTTGGACTTGTTATGGCGAGAGGAAGGAGTAACGAGGACCGCTGCTGCCGGCGCCGACATGTCCTTGAGCCGCTTGGAGAACGGTGTACTCGGCACCTCCTTGGCCTGCGACTTGTCCAGGGCTGGATCAGGCTGTGCCGAGAAGGTCAGTCCGTCGATCTTGGATGATGATGAGGGGCCTGTGTGCTCAGCTGCCGTGGCAACGAAATCTTCAACCTGTGGGTTCGATAAGACGGGCGCACTGGAGGGCTCATCGGCTGTGGTCTCAGTCGGCTCTGGCCGCTGTGCCAAGGTCTCCTCTGAAGTTTTTGCGCTGCTGGTTCGGATGGTCTTTCTTACAGCCGGAAAGGCCACTCGAATAGAGGGCGATGACCCCAAGGGCGCAGAACCGGTCGCTACTCGTTTCGCCGAGGTCCGCCTGGATGTCGAAGTGGACCTCTTGGTATGCTTTGGATTTCTCTTCGCCCGACTTAGTGGCACAAACGCCTCGTCCTCATCGGAGAAACGGTAAGCTTCGTCGACAAAATTTCTCGAGAACTGCTGCGCGGGTGCGGCCGTCTTGATTGCCGACTCCTCGAGTGGACGGCTCTGTCCAGGTAGTACTTCGCATGCCCGTGCATCCTGTGATTCCATAACAACCACGTGTTCGCAAGGGTGTCGGGCCACGATGCCACTCTTAGTAAGAGTGACGGCTTTCCTCTGTGAAGGCGGTAAACTTTCACTCTTCCTGCCATCCTGTTGATCCTCGCGCACTGTTGAGACGGAAGGCGGGGAGAGAGTTCGTCCGTTCTTACGAACTGATGCATGCTTTCCCGCCGTGGTAGATGGGCCATCAAGTTGCTCATTGCTGTCTTCGGGGACAGCACCGCCAAGCAACCGTGGCTCGGGACATGATCGTACCTGCATCGTGTCTGGCCGGCGACGACGAAATAGTTGAACTTCGAGGCGGCGCAGCGGCTTTGCCGGCCTAGATGACGGTTCTGCGCTAGAGGTATCATCAGACGATTCGTGTGGCCCTTCAAGATCGCTTGTGACAACGAAAGAAGAGTGCAAGAGCTCTGCGTCAGAATCTGGAACTACCATTACTTCGCTGCGTCCTTCCGCGGTAGGCTCCCTGACCAAAACATCCGCCTTTGGCTGTTTCCGCCGCCGACCTGGTTTCTTCCGCTCTGTCAGTGCCTTAGCTTCCTGTGCCTCGTGACTTGACCCTGCGATCTGAGGGATTTCAGGTGCAGCTTGCTCTAGGGCGGTATCCGTTACGGCAGGACCGCTTTCTTCAACATTGGTCTTAGGCCGGGCATGCTTCCGGCTCTTCTCCTGACTCCTCACTTCCTTTTTATCGTATGCTGGCCGCCTTCTATGATAACGTTTAGGTTTACCCGGTGAAGGAGCGTTAGACATCGCTTGCGTGATATGAGACGTGTCGAAATGAGTTTCCTGGGCATGTTCGTTGCCTACCACCGGATTTGGTTCTCGATGTACCGCCTTAGATGGGCCGGACTTTCCCCCCTCTGAGCGAGCCTCCAACCTTTTCTGTAAACCGAGTGCTGACTCCGTGGCATATGAGGGTGCCCGCGTGACTACTCTCGGGAGGGTGTCATCCGCAGCTGGACCAGACTCCTGCACTGCCACCGTAGGCAGGACTGGCTGCTCCGTCTCTTTCAATTTATTTTCGCTTTGGGGTGTTGCGTTCCCCATCAAGATATCATCCTCGTCACTGTCGTCGTGCTCGGGAGCGGGTAGTGCCTTGACAGCAACCCTCCGTCTGGTGACTGTCCTCGCATTTGCGTGGTTGTCGAATGCCTCGGGCGGCAACTCGGGGGCGTTCCATCTCGAGTCGAGGGGTTTGGCGGAAGATTTGAACAGGCTAAAGGAAGAAAAGGACGGGAACTGGGCTCCAGTCGAGAACATGGTTGACAGCCTCGCTGGCCCTGTCGCAAGGGAACCTAGCCCTGACAGACGGCCTGGGTACGCCGGACGTGACATCAAGGAGCTGGGTCCGGCGCGAATCAGTTGTCCATCTCCCGCTCCCTTTCCCTGAAGTATGCGCTCCTCCTCGTCGATGTCCGCGGACTCGGACTCGGCAACAGACTTGGCGTCGTCCGCATCGGCAAGAGACCTCAGGTGACCATTGTCGACTTCCACTTCTGGCAGGTCGTCGGTGTAGAAGTTGATGATGTCGTCTTCGCCGGTGAAGTCCTTCTCGAATCTCGCAAAGACATCCTCCCATCTCGACTTGAGTTTGAACGAGGCTACTGCTCGCGACTGCTCGAGTAGGACGGCTGGATCGCGTTGCGCATTGACTTCATTAGGGTCAAGGAAGAGCTCGTCGTCGGCATCGTCATCGTCGTGCAAGAACGAGCCGATGCGAAGTCGCTTTGCAGGTCGTTCCATCTTTTTGATGGTGTTAAGCGAACGACACTCATGTGAAGTGCAGTAGTTTCATGCCCATGATTCCAGCATCTCCAGGAGCAGACGGACGTGGGGTTGAGTTGGAAATAGAGGGTTGGAGGTACCTTATTTCGTACGGATGTACATACAGCACAAACGCGTCTTATCCCTCCAGCACTTAAACAGTACGCGGTCATGGGGCACGTGCGAGGGGACAGATAGCGGCTTGTCGCCTAGCGCTAGCGTGACTGGGGTCGTCTTATGACGCTGCTACGGTGAGTGGGCACCGGTAACTGCAACCTTAAATCGATCGGAGCTCGACGGGACTGGGTTGTGAGTTCTCCAACAAAAACATAATGCGACTGCAAGCCGCACATTAGCAGTGAGCAACAAGCATGGACGACTGGGCGCATCCTATATCCCACTATGTTCTGTCAGAAGTGCCGAACGCCGCTCAAGCTCGACGGCTCTCTGGAAGACCTGAACCCGGCGGCCTATGATCTGCTAGTCGGTCAGTTTTCCGCTCTCGCCTCGCCCTCGCAGAATGTGGTATCCTCTGAACTGACTGGTGACCGCAGCAACGCACTCACAGCCACCTCCCCGCAAGCTTCACTCTTCGCGACCTCTCCCGCCACAAGATAGAGCCCGCCGGTCTCTCCTCGAACAGGTCTCTCAGAATGCTGGGCCTGCCACCTTCAAGCGGCACAGCGGCACCGGCCGCGGTGGCCCTGGCCTACGAGATAGCTCGGCCATGTCATTCATACTCCTGACCGAGTCGCAAGTCGCACCGCCCCCTATCCAACACTCTCCGAAGGAGCTGTCACGCCGCGACGCCCAACCAGCACAGCCATCCAGCGATGGCCTCCAACAAGACGACGAGGACGACACCTCCAAGTCGTACGAAATGGAGCGCATAACCAAGCTCTTCGAGATCCTGTCCGCCCGCTCCGACATCGACCACCCGATATGCGTTGAATGCACCGATCTCCTCGTCGAAGAAATGCAAAAGAAGCTCGATACCGCCTCCCGTGAGCGCGATGCCTACGTCTCCTACCTCAAGTCCATCCAATCCTCGCCCCTAACCGACGATGAAGTGCGCGCCCAAGAAGACGCCCTCCTCAAAGCCCGACAAGACGAGGCCGACGCCCTAGCCGAGCTCAAGCGCCTCGAAGACGAAAAGTCCGCTCTCGACGGCGAACTCCTCGCTCTCGAGCAGGAATCCCGGCAGTTGGACGCCGAAGAAGAGTCCTTCTGGCGGTCCCGCAACGACTTCGCGACGAGGCTCGCCGCCTTCCAGAACGAGCGCGACAGCATCAACAGCCGCTTCGACCACGACTCGCGCCTCCTCGAGAAGCTGCAGCGCAGCAACGTCTACAACGACACCTTCTGCATCTCCCACGATGGCACCTTCGCCACCATCAACGGGCTCCGCCTCGGCAGGCTGTCGAGCCGCCCCGTCGACTGGCCCGAGATCAACGCCGCCTGGGGCCACGCGCTACTCCTGCTCGTCACCGTGGCCGACAAGCTCGCCTACCGCTTCGAGGGCTACGAGCCGCAGCCCATGGGTTCGACCTCCAAGATCGTCCGCCTCGACCCCGTCTCCCCTTCCTCCAGCCGGGCGGTTGCCGCCGCCGCCCCGCCGCAGCCGCCCAAGAGGCACGTCCTGGAGCTCTACAGCTCGGGCGACATGCCGCTGGGCCTGACCTTTATGCACCGCAAGTTCGACAACGCCATGACGGCGTTCCTGGAGCTGGTCAGGCAGCTTGGCGCGTTCGTGCAGCGCCAGACGGCCGGAGGGGAGAACGGCGCGGATGGGCTGAGCCTCCCGTACAGGATCGAGGGGGACAAGATCGGCGATGTGAGCATCAAGCTCGGCATCGCGCAGGACGACGGCTGGACCAAGGCTTGCAAGCTTACGCTGACATGTTGTAAGTTTCTGCTGGCGCATGCTAGCAATGTCAGTTCTGCGAATACCGGCCGGGCTGCTGGGGCGAGGCAGGAGTAGGGTTTTTCTGGGGGTTGTCTGGTTTTCGATTCTGGAGTCTAGATGGGTGGCTTGGCGTTGTTGGCGAATGGTCTATCTACTACCATGAAATGTGTAATGACTTTGCCGTTTGGCGCTGGTTTGCTGTGCTTATGGGGCTTCGTGGGAACCAGTAGTGAAGAATCATGTGGACTGGCAGTCGATCAAGGCAATGAAAACCGAACATATCCGCTGCTGCAAACGTGCAATACTGGCATACAACAGGACCCGCGAAACCACCCTCCGCGAGACCCCTGCTTTATATCATTACTCTCGCTAACCCTGCAAATCCCCCCTTCATCAGGCGAACTTGGCGTCTTGACAGGTCAAATGCGCAGGAAATCATCATCGCATAACGCCAAACCCTTCCGCTTGTTTATTCAGTGACAATAAGAATAATCCTCCAGCTCTCCAGCCTCTGTCCGGGGGTATATCGTCTCCACCATCTCCAGGTCTCAAAAAAAGGGGGCTGCGATTTGGCCGGTAGACGAGGCCTGCAAAGTTACTGCTGAAAGCACGCGTCTGGTGGTGACCAGTCCGGTAAGCCCTCCGTCGAAACTTCGAGACCAGGTTTATCGCTGCTTGAGCGGCTCAGAGCTGGCTTCTTGCAGTCGGCCTCGGGGGAAACCCCTCCTCCGACAGGCTTTAAGCTTCCCTCCGCCACTGGGGCCACGCCAGCATATGAAAGCGAGCTCGGCTTCAGCGCACCCTTAGACGCCGGGTTCGATGGGTCCTCTTCAGAGTCGCCGCGCATCCATACCGTCTTGTCATCTTCCTAGGAATGGTTGTTGGTCGAGACGCCGGCGAGGTATTGCTGCATGGTGGCCTCGTCACGGATGGGGTTGAAGTACTGGTGGAGCATGGCCTCCTTGGCAGTGAGTCGCTCCTATGCGGGAGATCAGTACTTGGCTCGCCCGGACGGGCACAGAGATGTCTTTGGGGGGAACTCATACCTGGTGGTCGTATCTCAGCAGCTTGTCCAAGAAGTCAATGGCCTCGTTGCTGACAAAGCGCTGGTTTTCGCTGGTGACGAAGCTGTGCCATGGCTTCTTCTGGAAGCGGCCCAGGATATCGTCATACTGGGCATCCAACTCGATCTCGTATTTGTCGAGGTAGTCGAACAGGTCGTCGGTCCCGAGTACCTTGGCGATCTTGACGAGCTGGTCCGAGTTGCTGTTGCCATGGAAGAACGGCTCTTTCCTAAAGATCATCGATGCAAACATGGCACCCAGACTCCACATGTCCAGGCTGTAGTCGTACTCCTGGAAGTCGACCAGCAGTTCGGGCCCCTTGAAGTAGCGAGAGGCGACTCGGACGTTGTACTCGGTCCCGGGGTGGTAGAACTCGGCAAGACCCCAGTCGATAAGTCGCAGCTAAGGAAAAGTGTAAGCAATACTTCGGATAACAAGGAGAAGTGCTGTCTGTCTCGCCAAACACACGCGTACCTTCCTGTTCTCATGATCGATCATAACGTTATGAGGCTTCACATCTCGATGCATGATGCCCTTGCTGTGGCAGTAGTCGAGGGCCTTGAGGAGTTCGAAGATGTAGTACCTCACGTCGAGGTCGTTGAACTTAGGATAGAGCGTCCGGAAATCGGTGTTGTTGACGTATTCGAAGATGAGGGACGGTGTTTTGCTCTGCACATGTCCAGTCAGTCACTTGCCAGTATGGGGAGCTAAAACATCGGAGCTGAACACACCTGAGCATCCCTGACAACATCCAGAAGCGCGACAATGTTGGGTCCCCCAGCCAGGTTTTGCAGGATCTTGATCTCGCGCTTGATCTTCTTCTTCTTGACGGGCTTGAGGACCTTGATGACGCACTTTTGGTAGTTAACCACGTTGATGCCCTCGAACACCTCCGAGTATTTGCCCCTGCCTGTATCGCAGCGCCAAGGCGGTCAGTATTTCTGTGCGTGCGACGCAAGCGATGGACGTAAATGGACTCGGACGAACCGATCTTTCGCACGACCTCGTAGTTCTCGAGAACACCCCAGCCTGAACATAGAAAGAGTCAGTCGAAAATGCCCCCAGACAAGCACGCGATCTGGCCAAAAAGCGTAGAAGGGGGGGGGGGGGGGGGGGGTCGGGCTGAACAGAACCGCTGAGCTCACTGATGTTTACGCTGTCGTAGTCCCAGTATGCCCGGGGCATGTTCTGGTTGACATCAGCGTAGACGCGCGCCATGGTCGCGGAGCTGATGGATGTCTATGCGCAGAGTCGCGCAGCTGTCGGGGCGAGAAGGCGGATGGGCGTTCAAATGCTGTTTGGGCGGAAAAGGCAAGGCAAGGTGAAGGTGAAGGTGAGAGACTTGGTGCCGCAAGCAGGGTTCTTTGCGCCTTGGTGGGTTGGCGGGGAAGGGTGCTTGTGGGCTGGTGCGGGGATCCACTCTTGTTCTTGTAAGGCTTCGCAACATCGGACGGCCGTCTTTTGCTGCCATCGAAACTCCAGTTCAACGTAAACAACCAAGTACAAAGATGCGGATCTTAAGACGAATAGACGACCTGATGATCGGCCGGCTATTGGATCGCACCCTCAAATCTACTACGTATCATTATTATTATTATCAGCGGGATCAGTTCGCAACTGATATCACTGTGCCTTGATCACGCGCTCAGCTATCATACGAGCCCGACTGACACAGGCTGCGTAACCAGCTTTTCCACAGCAGATACTAGGTCTCGGCAGCTATCACCCCTGATCCAGAACACCGGCCCTTTGTCTCTGTCTCAGGCCCTCCCACTCCTTTGTCGTCACGAAGAAGAGACGCACGTCCTACCACGTGCGATCGTGGAAGAGTTGCTCCCCCTGCCTTCCGTCCAGGTTGAAGCCCAGCTTCCCATACAGATGCCTGGCCCGCCCGCTCGTTTTACTCGAACGCACGAAGACCGACTGTATGCACGCCAGGCGTGTCTAAATGCCAGTCCAGCGCCCAGTTGATAGCTTCGGTTCCCTAGCCGTACTTCCAGTACGGCTCGGCGATGACAATGCATAAGTCCAGGCTGCGATGATGGTCGGAGAACGAAGTCTACCGGTCCGCAGCCTCTTGTCGTAGAGAGCGAGAACACCGATTGGCATGTCCTTCGGTGCGGTGGAAGTACTGCTTGCCCGGCGTGGCTCTGGATGGCATAGCACGACGGCTAGTTCGCTGTCCTGCAGTGTACGGAACTGTACCTCGGTCATTTCCTTGGACTGCTGTCGGAATAGGTTCGTGTCGCTAAGCGCGGTCGAGGCGAGACCCTGCTGCATCATCAGCCTGTAGAAGGCTCGATCATGGTCGTCGCTTTCCAGCGCTCGGAAGAGGAGACTCTTGGAGGAGAGAACGCCCTGTAAAGATATGATTTGGCGTCCATCTTGGGCGTCAGAGCAAGTACTCTCCTCTGAACTCTGTTCGAGATGTTTCCTTCGGCCCGCCCGGATGTTGACGACGCTGAACAACTTACAGTGTCCCTGAACCCAGGGCCCTGGCAGACACCAGATCTATATTTCTTCGATATCCCGCTGGCAACATAGTCGCAAACACCAGAGTCAAAACTCAAAGAGCTCACAGTCCTCAGCGACAGCTCTCTGGGGCAACATTGTCTCAACTTCCTGGTCGCTCCTGGGCTTTGTCCCCAGCGAACCCCATGCATAGTCAAAGCCGCAAGACATACTGAGTGCTCCTCTTACTCTAGTCCTGGTCATAGTCATTCTGTGAGACGGCACATAACAGGAGCACCGGCAGCTTGTCCTTTGGCGATCGTGTAGCTCATCAGCTTCCTAGCAGGATGCTCGACGCAACTCTTCCATCAACTTGTCACAGACAAGTTGTGGGAAGATGGGCCAGTTCAGCGGCACAAATGATCCAGACACTAGTCCCGACGGGAAGGACGATACGGGCCATGTTGATTCTATCTCCAACTTGCATAAGCAGTTCATTCGTGATCGTGAAGACCTGTGTTTTGGGTCTGGTCCCGTGGGTTGGATGCCAAAACGCGCTTGTCGCGACCCCTGACCATCTGAAACCCTGTCAATAACGGAGGGGTCATATTGTTCCAATACAACCCAGTTACAACGAATCCCAGTTATTTTTCTCAGGTGAGTGATGTTGTTTCCGACTTTCAAACTATCTATGACCAGCACCAGTTGGGTCACGATAACGAACCAAGTATGGCTGATACGACAGGCCGGGGTTCATGGGTGCGCCGTGGCCGTGTGTCGTCGAGGACGTCTTCGAACCGGTCGTCGACCATAATCGATGACCATCTCCATCCAGGCAGCGCATATACCAGCTCTCATGGGCTACGTCCTATGGAATCGCGCTTCTCGCTAAATGAACAGTTCGCAGCCACAAGGCGAGATTACGAGTTTGGAGACGATGATGCATCTACCTATGCCTCGTCCATATGGGAACGGGCGACTACCGGGGAGGAAGGGGGTCAGGATGATACTGTCGTTCTCGATCATGTGCAGCCTCTATCTGACTCTGTGCCTGAGCCTTCCAAGCGAGGTGCTGTGCGGAACAGAAGCTACTATGAGCTACTCTGCTTGCCGGATGACACGGCTCTACCGCCACGGGACATATGGAAGGCCTATCACCGTCTCTCGTCGATACTCGAGTTGGAGGGACAACCTCCAGAGCTGGGACCGGTCGCCCAGTCCTTGTTGGACTCAGTTCGGCAGGCGTTCCAAACGCTCATCGAACCATACCGGAGAGTAGCCTATGACTTTTCTAGTCGTGCAGACTCGGAGCTATCGGAACCGGTGCCCTACGAGAGCAACGACACCACGTACGATGACGGGTTACGGGAGGCGTATCTCAACCTGGCAGCTGGAGAGGTCGTGTCATCCACAGACCTTGGCCTACGACTAGACCTAAGTTCGTCCTCACGGAACTCTCGGACGTCCGGCGAGCAGAGATGGCCAGCTCCCAGTCCAGTAGACCTGCAACTTCGCCAGTCCATGACCCTTGCTCTTCCTTCGTTGGGTATTGAATTTCAGAGACTGGCCACAACCACAGAAGATTTCGTCCACAGAAAGCTGCCCTTCATGCAGCGGCGACGCGGCGACATCTCTTGTGCTGCACCTACCGTGACCGTCATCGGGGGCGCCCATGGCTTCCTCGACGAGCCATATCGGTTGATTCCGGCGCTTACGGATCGGTACCAGCCGCCTGGTCCGTCCATCCACGGACCACGTCACCTCGAGCAGCTCATAGCATCGCGCTTCCTCCCCGTCCTCAGTCTCAAGCTGCGCCAAGACTTCATCACCAAAGGTACGAGGAGCCAGGGGAACAAGGCGTTGCCAAACACCGTGGTCGAGGTGGAACTCGCCGCACTCCCAGAGACAGCTGTTACTACGCGCCTCGCTCACGCAGTTGACCTCCCGGACGGCGGAGAACCGCTCGACGTGGAACTGTGCGTGGCGAAATATACACGCACCAGCAAGTCGCCACCGGCCGTGGGACTAGCACTCCACAGACGGATAGCAAGCGGCACGGGCTTCCTCACCATAGACGCGGGCGACTGGATGCTCCGGCCGGCGGAAGAGTGCCTGCAGTTCTCCCAGTTCTCGACGCTGACGAAGCGGTTCGTCAACACGAGAAACCCTTTCCGGAGCGCGCCTACCGTCGAGGTTGGCTACACCGTCGGCTCGTACGACATGGGCCTGCGCTCTGGAAGAGGTCTCACTCAGCCCGCCGATAGGGGCGTCAGGGGGATGGACGTGGCGATGGACGACGACCCGTCCGGATCCTGGACAGTCTCGTTCGGAGCAACGGCAGACACCGCCGCCGGCTACCTGAGGTACGGACGCGATATACTATCCTCGTTGACCCAGGCTCAAACCGCGGTCCTACCGCCGGGGAACCGCGCGCATAGGGGAAGCGGCTTCCGCGCCGAGGTAGAGCTCGGTTCGAGCCGACCATGGCTTGCTTCAGGCCCTCAGGCGAACTACCTTGCCCTCCGCGCCCTCAAGAGAGTCGGGCGCTTCTCCAAGCTCGGCTTCGAGGTCGGCGTGTCGCCGTCGAACCTGCATCTATCGCTGTACTGGTCGCGCCTGGGGCAGCGGATCAGCGTACCCTTCCTCCTCGCCACGAGGTCGACAATGAGTACCGAGCTCGTCTTCTGGGCGACCGTGCTGCCCTTCCTGAGCTTCGGCGCGGCGGAGATCTTCGCCCGCAGTCGGGCGCAGCGCAAGATGAGGGAGGCGCGAGAGGGGAGGTCCAAGGCCAGACTGCAAGAATACGTTGCCAGACGGAGGGCAGAGGCGGATGAGCTTACCGTTATTCTCGCGAATGGCGTGGAACCGAGACAGAGGGCCGAACGGCAGGCGGGCGGTCTGGTGATATTGAGTGCCAAGTATAGCGTCAGGGGCGCGCCGTCGGAGGAGGTGGCGGATGTGACTGTCGCTGTTGCTGCGCTGGTGGATAAGGGGACGTTGTACGTGCCTAAAGGGTTGAGGAAGAGTCACCTGCTTGGGTTTTGGGATCCGGCGCCGATGGAGACCAAGGTGCTGTTTGCGAAGTATTTGTATCGTGGCAAGGAGTACTCCGTTGAGGTAACAGGGAGGGAGGAGTTGAGGCTCCCACGGCCCGGAGAGAAGGGCATTTGATGGGGTTAATGACGAATGAGGAATGTGTATGATGAGTGTATGTACATTACATCCTCTCAGCTAAAACTTCGCGTTATCTTGGTCATTTTGACCAGTTTGGAATGTACCTCTCCAATTCCTTCTCAGTAACGATAGTCCCGTGTTTCTCCCCAAGCATTTTGAGACGTTCGTTCGCCTTTTGCAGACTCTCCTTCGCCACTACTTGTTCCTTCAGTGCGGACTGCACTCGCGACAAAACGAAGTGTGTCCTGGCACTATGCGCGCTATACTCTGCCTTCTGGTCATAGATTTGCAATGCTTTTGAGTACATCTCACTACACGAATTTGTGTTAAGACCTAGTGCAGAATCTTGGGTCGATAGTGAGCCTGATTGGGGTTTGCTTGAGAGACGAACCTGGCTTCCTGGAGCAGACCCAGCTCCTCGTAGGTGACGCCTATTTTGTGATAGACATCGGCGACGCGGAAGTGCTTGGGACCAACGGTTGAATGGTACTGGGCGAGTGCCTTCAGATACAGGTGCAAACTCTCTGCCGGCCGGCGCTGGTAGCCGCGCACAGTCCCAAGGTACAGAAGCCCTTGGCCTGTTCTAGAAAGTAGTCAGCTCGGGTGATATCAACCTCGCGACGGTCAAAGCAGAGAGGAGGACAAACTTGTGGGACTCGGTATCCATCACTCCAAACTCCTGCTCGCGGTACATCAGGTACTTCTCGAGCACGTCGGCGGCCTCGTCGTATCGACCAAGGCTCCCCAAGGCCCTGCCCTTGTTCATCTGCGCCCAATCAGCGTATTCCGGTTCCTCGCAGTTGGCATACATGGCAATGGCAACGTCTGCCTCGGCAATCGCTTCCTCATACATTCCTGCGGCGTTCAGAGACTCGGCCATTTCACTGTGTGCCTGCGCCAGCCGCCAGCCGCGGGAGTCGAGCTTCTCGAAGATGTCTATCTTTGCTCTGCAATGGGCCAGTGCCGCCTGCGTGTCATTTGTTACGATGGCGATGTAGTAGAGGCACCCGTGGGTGTCGCCCGCCGTGATGGCGCACTCTTCGGGGGCCAGCTTGCATATCTCCTCTGCGGTTTTCAGCACGTTCAGGCTCTCATTGAGGTTGCCCCTTTCGATGTAGTACCTAGTCTCGGCATTAGCGTCTGTAGCATAGATATGTATAAGAGCAAAAAAAAAGGCGCGTCTCCCTACCAGCCTAGATCCATGAAGAGAAATGCGAGGTTTGGCCATGCCGCACGAATGCCTCGGATAGTCTCGCTATTTTGGAACAGCGAGTGTACGTGGCCGATGTGTGGTACCAGCGGCTCGCAGATCCGCCAGCGTGCGGTGCTGTGGTTGAACTCGCCGAACGGCCAGGACGAGCGGAGCAGACCGACAGTCCCCTCGAACGTGACCTTGATGGTTTTGGCGTCCATCCGCAGACGCGTCGTGTCTTGGATGATGCGGTGGATGATCAGTTCCCTGCGTTCGATGTTCCGCTCAACGAGAGAGGACTTGGACAATTCCGTGCGTGCATCAACGAAGTCTTTGATTTGGCTGGGGTAGTCTTTCGGTACTGAATGTCCCTCATCGGCCACCTTACCCATCTGGCTGAGCAGTGACTCGGGGATTTCGTCTGGATCGAGGAAAGCCATGACGTTTAGCAAGCTGAGGGCTGGAGCTTTCAAGTCCTCAAAGGCCCATACAGTCCAGAGTGTCTTCGAATGTGTACCGATCTCTGACTGGTAGAAGTCTGAACGGAGAGACTCTTGGTTCCAGAGCTCCAAAAACTCCTCGAAGGATATGATGCGACGCCGTATTGTTCCGGCAATCTGGTAGATAGCCAAGGGCAGGCCGCTCAGTCTTGTTGCAATCGTCTCGGATATTGCTACGTCTGAAGACTTCGTGTAGTCGGTCAACTGGCGTAGCAACGTGCCGGACTCGGCTGCGGAGAGTGGCTTGAGATCGAGGCCTCTGGTTATCGGTACGTGAGTTCTCGTCTTCGCCAGCGGGTCTCGACTGGTGACGAGTATCGATCCGTTGTCGGTAACCGGCCAAAAGTCGTGCAGTACATTGAGATCGTCGGCGTTGTCAAAGACTACAAGCCACCTGGGTTCTGGCCGGTCGGGATCATCCACCGATCTCGTTCCATCGGGCCGCTTCCACGTCGGAGCCGAGAGCCAACCAAGAACCATATCCTTGGTCACCACTTGATCTCCGGCGGTGTCCAGTCCCAATGCGAGGGCAATGTCGGAAAATCCCTGGGCAAGTTTACCAGTATCACTTGCCTGCAGGAAGAAGATTGCGTCGAAGTCGGCTTTGCTGTTGTATGCGAACTCGACGGCAATCTGGGTCTTGCCCAGACCCCCTACGCCGCACAGAGCGAAAGTCCTGAGTCCCGAAGCATTCGAAGCACTGACTGTCATCGAAGGCAGTAGGGCTTCTTGCAATAGTTGCAAGACTTCCCCTCGGCCGTAGAAATTGGGGTTGGGAATGTGAGGCTTGAACAGATAGGTTGGGAAGCTGAGCAGATCGCTCCGTTCGGGACTCGGGTCACGTTGCATAGCCGTGACGACTTCTTTCAAGTCGACAACTTCGAAGCTGGACATGCCAGACGACTTGAACGTGGCTAGGTGGCTTTCCTGTGAAACAAGGTTATCTTGAGGGTCCAGGTTAGCCTGATTGTTTCTTCGTATGGGTATGGAGTACTGACCGCTTTCGTGGCGATCAGACATAGTACCTGTCCAGCCAGCAAAACTTCGCGGACCTATTGAAGAGCATTAGCTTGCAGAGCTCACGGCGCCTGGCATGTGAAACTGTCAAACCGGCTTACGAACCCTGTTGAATGGACAATATGCTGGAAGGCTTTGCAAACTTTTCGGCGTCTTTGAGGAACTCTGCAAGCCTGGTGGCGAGGTACGTTCCAGGTAGCAGGTTGCAGACACCGCTATGTGCGCAGTCGGCTCGCACCATTGTCTCACGCGTGGCACCAGTTTTTGCCATGATCTCGTCGACCAGCTGCAACGCTGTTAGGAGCCACTAGAACCCGTGTTTGTTTGGGTCTCTACTCACAATCTCGCGCTTCCGTGAGAACCTACTGCGCGCAACTCTCGTGCCCTTCCCCTCATATACTGAGAGGATAGGCACATTGGTTTTCGTGTTGTCGAAGCTCTCTGAAACGGATGTAACGGCAGTCAAGGTTTGTTCGCTGGTCTCAATCGTGCTTTTCGAGAGTGTTGTGCTGTATTTCAGAAGCAGACCAAGCTTTCTTGAGTCTTCCTTTCGCTCTAGTCTCGGATGAGGTGACCCAAGGAAGACAATGCCCGAGAGGCCTAGCACCAGACGCTCGAAGGCTAACTCCCAAGACTGCCCGTAGAGCACGCCGATGACCTATCTCATGTAAGCCTGGGACAAATGTCGTCAGCACATGCAGGGACTAAATAGAGGTACATACCCGTTTGACCAGTATTCCTCCAAATCCGTGGCATATGAATATCAGGGGTCGTCTGAGGAACTGTATTCTCTGGGAATCAGCTCCGATGTACGCTCCCGACACGATCACTAGCTGTCACGAACCTCGAGATCCTCTGCTTTTGCTAAGAGACGTTGTAGCAGAATGTCACCGCAGTACACTAGAGCCTTCCACGAAAAGTCACTGCCGCCGGGACGACCGTAACGAAACTCAAGGATGTACGGCCGGGTGAGCAGCCCGGGCAGCTGAGAGGTGAGCCAGCACACAGAGCCATCTGACCAGGAAGTTGCTTGGTGCGGCGAGTCAATGTCTGGGACTACAATGACACTGTTACACCACAAATCAGGTAAGCGCGGGCATCCGTCACATGTGTAGCAACGTAGTGTCGCAATTGCGGATTGCTTACTTGACAGCGTAGTTGTTGTCGTGTTGGCCTTGTGGCAGCTCCACCAACTCGGCTCGGTCGTCCGTGACTGACGAGGCCATCTTGTTTACCGCGTCTCCAAGCGGTAAGCGGAAGAATCACATCAGTCGTTATGGTGTCGATCAGGTTGGGTAAGTATGTGAAGGAGGTGGAAGTTGAACTCGCAAGAGCTCGACGAATGCCGGCTTATTGGCACGGGAAGAGCCCCCGCATGAAGAGTGAATCTTTTTTGGGCTTCTCCAAATCTCAACGCCCTGATCTGATCATTCCCCCGGTGCATGCATGTATGGTAAGGGAAAACGCCTGGCCTGCCAACTGGAGCCGACAGCCGCCCGATTAGGAAGTAGCTGGTACGAAGGCTGTGATAGGTTCACGGCGTGCCACGACGGATTCATCAGTCAGCCTCTGACCCTTTAACAAAGAAACACAACATATGCATAAGTTGCGGCACCGTGGGGACCCCGGAGGTACTTCAGATGTATCGTGATCATAACGTAGTACCCTACCTTGCCTGGTGACATGAACTCGGAGAGCTGTCCGTCAAGTTTTTGCGAGCCGCGCTTAGCATGCAAGCAGCAGGCTTCATATTTCAGGATGGACCACGCAGCCTGCCCATGCCTCGAGCAGTTTCCAGTTTGCGACTTCACTCTCATCAAGGCTCATTTGGACGTTCTAGAGAGAATTACAGGCTGCCGCTACGAGCAGCCAAGAAAACACCGGGAAAATGGCAGCTGAACACGAATCAAGACCTGTCACAACCGCGAGCATGCGTTTCTTGAAGCCCAAGTCCTGGGACCCTGGCGAGAAGCTGTACGAGCTCGAGTACAACCCTAGTGATGGACTTG
This sequence comes from Coniochaeta hoffmannii, assembly GCA_030052785.1. Taxonomy (NCBI): domain Eukaryota; kingdom Fungi; phylum Ascomycota; class Sordariomycetes; order Coniochaetales; family Coniochaetaceae; genus Coniochaeta; species Coniochaeta hoffmannii. The sequence continues at coordinate 20,242 of JANBVN010000209.1, forward strand.
CCGAGCGTAACTATGACACTCACCAGATCTACGATATTCCCATCCACGACCTGCGTCCGCTCAAGGGAAAGCTGTCGCTCGACCGGGAGGGGTTCGTGATTCTTGACCTACCCAGCAGCATGAAATATGAAGATTACTTGGACGAGACAAAACTGAAGAGCGTCTTTGCTGAGGAACTCCGCCAGTGTCTTCTAAACACACTCGGCGCTCGAGCTGTATTCATTCACGAATGTGTTGTATGTGCTCAGCAACTCTGTGGCCGTGCAAGTCGAGGAAGTGATGCTGACATGCAGGAATGCAGATTCGCAAGAGAGACAAGGAGGGCTTCGTTCGAGGAGAAGATGACAAAGGCTACGGCCTGCCTATTCCCCTGGCACACACCGGTGAGTGGTCCTGCTTGACGAAAGGACTGGCCTATTTGTAAACTGCTGACAGACATAACGTAGATTACACGGTCGAGTACATCTCGAGACTCATAGGACAACTGTTTGGCGACCAAGCCGATGACATACGGAAGCATCGCTTTCAGATGATCAAGTATGTGATACACAACATAGCATGTGTCGTCTTCTGCAGCCCTTACTAAATCGTGCCAGTGTCTGGAAACCACTACGAGGCCCTTTGAGGGACTGGCCCCTTGCGATGTGCGATATACGATCGGTTGATACGAACGACATGCAGCGCCTTGATGAGGTCCATACAGAGGATTTCCTGGAGAGCTACCAGATACAGTACAATGAGGGCCAAAAATGGTGGTATCTCAGCGAGCAACGTCCGGACGAGGTTTTGGTGTTCAAGGGAGCGGATTCAGAGATCAGAGGAGCAGGTAAGTTGCAAAAGCCACGCAACCACCTGAATAATACAGGAAGGACGATTGACGAAGTGAACCAGTGCCTCACGGATCTTTTTGCGACCCTCGCTGTCCTGAAGATGAGCCAAAGCGCGAGAGCATCGAGTGCCGAGTTCTTGTTGTGTACTAGCATGTTTAGGTCCTTACTATGCTCAAGTCTCGTCCGCCACTTGGCTGATAACTCTTGATACTATGAAGATGAGTCGACAAGAGGACTACGGTTCGCCGAAGCTTGTAACCACGCTTTTGGTTCAGCATGGCGGCAACTGGACGGGGGCTTTAGTTATGTAGATCGTTCAATTGATTTGGCTTGTAAAATATCAATCAAGTCCAACAAACGGGCACGTGTGTTTGACTGTATGTGACAATGTCCGCCTCCAGACTTTGCGGCCCACGCTCAGAAACGGGAACACTGCTAAGGGAAAGCATCATAATAATTTCTCGTCTCATCCTCAAGGGGAAACTTGGCAAGCCGTAGCCCTTGTTTACCATCAAGCCACAAACGTTCGACTGACTTGAAAGCTGTGCAAGGGGTTAACAAGGGACAGGATTTACGACGCCCAAAGCAGGAGGTGAACTGACTGACAGGTACCCAACTCAAGAGAATCCCGTCACAATTACTTCAGCGCAGTGAGGAAGCTCTCGACAGTGTCCAGTCTCATGACTTTTGTTCCATCCGTGCAGCTGGCGTCCTTTGGCTGTGCGCCCTTTTGGGCATAGGCAAGGTAGGTTCTTTTGTGAACACCGCCATCCTGGGACTGGGACTGGGACTGGGGCAGAGTGTGCTTTGCATTCTCAGGCCAGTGGTTGACCCAGGGCTGGATTCGAACGGCGTCGTTGGTGGAAGGCATTGTGCTTGTCAGGTATGGTGGGGGATTATGGCAAGGCTGTTTTGGCAGAGTTGGAATATGCCTTGCGAAAGTGCTGTAAGCTGTCTTATATGTGCAAGGAGGATGCTTGGGAGAATCAAGGTGAAGATGACAGGTAGATAAGGAACGCTAGAGCCATGAGAAGTGGGCGATTGAGCTCTCCCCCGGAAAGATGAGGCTCTTACGGGCGGTCTCGGACAATCTGGCATGATCCCCCCCTTCCCGGCCAGAGAGCCTCAGAAACCGGGCGTAGTGATCGTCGAGACATGCAACAATCCCCAGGAGTGGCGGCTTGGGCGCTTTGCAGGGCATTGCGGATTGGACAGATGACTCGGATGGCTTGTAGTTGGGGCTGCTGCCTCTTCTCAATACGGCAACATGCAGCTCCTCGAGGCAGGCTCTATGCTTGCTGTGCCCCTTACCATGGTGAGGAGGAAGTTAGGTGGCCAATTACCTAGCAACACGCAGGAAGCTTACCTGGCATCTAGGCTCTTGCATTAGCAGGCAACCAGTCACTTCAGACACCCGAGCATGGTAGCTAGGTATCTGTCTCGCAATGAGGCAATTCGCAGATGGCGCTTCGGGGTGGCTGTCAGGACCGATCAGAGTGAGCGAGAGAAGTAGGCACGAGACGGAACTTTTCTAACTTTGACTGACGACTGCCAATTCACGAATCATCATTGACCTAAGATAGAGCCGCCAGGGTACCTATACCTACCTACAATGAAAGGAGGGTCTACTTTCAGAGGGCAGGAATGAAGAAGGCCCGTGCCTAAGCCAGTTGATTGCCGTGTGAATGAATCAGGCTGCGTGTCGTGCCGTACGAGGTGCTGTGCCCGTTGTAGTACATATCATGTTCGGCTGTGTGCATGTACCCTTATACGAGCGTAGATGAATGTAGAAACACGTGCTTCCCCGTCACATTGAATACCGTATTATAATAGGCGAACTTGATCCTTTTTCCCCATGCCACTCGCTTCACTATCTCCCTGCTTTGGTTTAAGCAATAAACTTCTGTTCATCAGTTTTAACTCTGTCAGCATATCTTACCTTCCTTTGCACTGAACTTCTGGATCTCAACGACAAATGGCCCCGTCGGTCATGGCAGAGCTCAACGTCGTCGTGACGGGCTTTTCTGTAAGTTTCTGCGGCGTGCTCAACTTACTATATGGGGGGAGGTTTGCATGCTGAAGTACCCCTTCTCAACAGCCCTGGGGCTCCTTTGCTCCCCTTCCCAACCTGCCAATCAACACATCCTGGCAGATTGCTAAATCTCTACCCCGCGTCATATTCAGAGCCAGCAAACCCAATGTCCGCATCTTGACCTACCCATCGCCAATCAAGACGTCGTGGGAGACAGCGAGAGAGACGGTTCCTATTCTCTGGAAAGCAAACAAATCCGAATACGGCATCTATGTGGGACCGAGCGACTCCAAGACGTTTACCATTGACGCCATGGTTCATCTCGGCATGGAGGACGACAACAATGCGCCTTTCTCCATCGAGAAGAAGGCGTACAAGACTAAGTACGAGGATCCCGATGTTGACAACAAGACGCCTTCCGACGATGACCTGAACGGCGGTGGCCTCTGGGACAAGTGCCCTGATACGTTGGAGACCGACTTGGACATTGAGAGGGTCTATAAACAAGTCAAAGCCCAGCTCGAGGTACGTTGAGCAGCTGGTATCTCCAGTCTGGTTTGAAAGACCAGGCATATGATGGGCAGGTTGGGAGCTAACCAAGGAGCTTCGTCTCCCGCCTAGGACGTCAATATTCGGACCTCAACTAACCCAGGCCGTTACCTCTGCGGCTACCTCTATTACTCCTCCCTGGCTGCGTTGCACGCTCACGGAGAGAAGAAGAGGGTGACATTTGTGCATGTGCCGCCAAAGCACGAGAGTGAGGATATCGAGAGAGGAGTCATGGTTATCACGAAGCTGATTCAGGCCATCGCCGACCAGCTCGATACTACCAGCAATGGTGACCATGGAGGAGAGGAGCTATAGTCGGTTTTAGTCTACCACCGGAGCAAACCCCGTAGCATTCAGTGCCCACCCTATTTTACCTCATGTTCCCGGTGCATTGGACCGTATGGTGACATGAGATATGAAAGTACGGCATAATCGAACTTCTCAGACCTTCCGTCATCTCATCCGCTAGAAATTTGTGCCGTTGGCATTTACACACCAATCTTGAAGCCTTACATGGCATCGCCTCAACGACAATCACTTCTTAAGACGCGTTCAGTCTCTCAATGCTCCAGATTCTCAGAAGAAAGCGATGAACTTCTGGCGCCGCTCCTCATCCGTCATCTTGCCAAAGAGCTCGACTTCCTTGTCCTTCATCTTGAAGTACTTCTCCAACAGCTCCTCGCCGACCCACACCGGAATATCAACGTCCGCCTTTGCACCTTCCATGGCCGCAGAAAACGAGCGTGGCAGGCAGTCTTTTATGCCGTAATGGGCTCGCTCCGAGAGGCTGAGATTTTCCGGGAAGATACGGCAGTCTTTCCAGGTCAGAGGCCGCTCCACTTCGATGCCGGCAGATCCAGCAGCAACGGCGACTGCGAGAAAGAGGTAGAAGTTCGCCGTAGTATCAGCCGGCCGTATCTCCCAGTGGGCCGGGCCGATTCCCCTCAACGGAAGGTCTCGGTTCTCGGTACCCCAGCCGACCCAGACGCCCGTCCCGTCGTCTTCGACCCGGTGGTAGCTGTCCCAGCTGGGCAGACCAAACGCGCAGAGCACTCTCAGCTTGGACAGGATGCCCGCCAGAAAGCTGTCGCCGAGACTTGTCGGGGAGACGGAGATATGCATGTGGAGTCCATTGGTAGGGAAGCGCTTGAGGAAGGGCTTTGGCGTCATGGTCGCCTTGAGGCCGTGTCGGATAGCGACGGTGCGAATGGTCTCCTGGGCGTACATCAGGTCGTCGACGGCTCTCATCGGAGATCGAGGCTCCATAGAGAACTCCAGTTGATCTTTGGCTTCGGTGTGCATGTGATGAACCGGGACATCCGACATTTCGAGAGCGTCGAAGATGTCCTCCACAATCGCAAGACTTCTTCCGCGTATGCCAGAGCTCATGGAAGACCCTTCAATTCGGTCCAGGGATGCTGGGACCTGAAGAGACTCGTCCAGAAGAACGAACTCGACCTCAAACCCGACGAGGAGGCTGGCGCTATATTGGTCCTCAAACTCCTTCACAGTCCTCTGGAGGAGCGTCCTTGGGCACATGGCAAACGGGTTCTCGGCTCCTGTGCGGGTGAATGAGCATATGACGGAAGCGTGAGCAGGAGCGAAGCCGCAAAGCCGTAGAGTGTCCCACTCCGGGTGTAGCTCCCACACCTGCGGCGGCGAGGCATCGCAACCGGGCGCCGTCGAGATTGGAGTGATTACCGAGTTGACCGGGGCCTTGTATGGATGGTCGGCCTGAATCATCCTCAGGCACTTTGCCTTGGTGATGAGACGACAGTGGAAGATGCCCGAGTAATCCGTCCACTGCACACGAACATATTTGACGCCTGCATGCTCATTGAAGAACTCCTCCGACATTTTGTGCCGCTTGCTGATTTCCTCTGGGGCACCCATTCCTTGGGAAGGCAAGGAGGAAAGCCTAAAGGTCGGCAAACGTAGCTAGGGAGAGTCCTGGTTTAAGAGCTCCAGATGGGGCAACTCAGCTGGTTGAAGGCTAATGAGGTTGCAAAAGCTGCAGATGCCTGGTACAACTGAAGCAGACCGAAGCTCATCTTAATAACGGCTTCCATTACCTGAGAAGTACCAGTTCAGAAGGTTTATTGCCTGTTAGAAATCGAACAATACGAGTTCGAGTAGACCTCGCTATGTGCATAGGCTCGGAGTGTAAGATTGTGTACATTGATTGTGCCCGTCTTGTACCTCGTCTGTACCTTCCTCAAGTAATCTCGTCACGTAGTGCACGTTCACGGAGGCAGTTGGGGTTCGCCATTTCCTAACCGATGTGATGCGGGGTTGTAAGTGAATAGGGGGGGTAGCTGCTGCCCATCCGTAGGTCCATGTGATGATTTCCTAACCGGTGAGAGTTAACTTCGGTCTCATTGGCGGCTGTGATCCGAAGAGATTATATGAAAATATCCGGTGTATGCACCTACCACGGCAGTCAATAGCGTCGAGGTACCTGTCACTGGTACCTAACAGACAGCCAGACTTGCAACCAATCTCGAGTCCTGTTGCACGGCCGCTGTGAAAGGCTTTCTCAAGTCAGGTCAAGAAATGCAGAAGGTACACTCCGAAGCAGACAACAGGAAGAAGCATTGGCACGCCCCATCAGTCAGTCCTGCCTCGCCAACACCCCTTTCGCCCAACCCGGCCAGCGGCATTGAAGGGCACTTTGGTTGCCCGGTTTGGACTTTCAGCTGCGGCTGTCCCCAGAAGCGTGATGAGGGATAAGCACTGTGTGGTCCGCGGTTTGCTACGAGGTGTGGCCGGCATGGTCTTCCGAAGGCCCCGACTCGCCCAGGTGCGGTAGTTTAGACTCTACACCTGGCTACTCATGATTGAAGCAGTAAGAGGAGCATTTCACGCAACGGCCTAGAAAATGAACTTTGTGCTTCGTATATATGCGCGTGTTGTACCGCCTATTTCTGGTCGATTAAGGTCATCGGCAACCATGCCGCTACGAACGAACAGCTCAACATGTCAACCGAGCCTGAACTACACCGCAATGATTCCAGCCCGAGCCGCAACCCTGAAGACAGAAGGAAGAGGCGGCGCCCGGAAGACTACGTCGAGGCCATCTCTCAGCATTCAACACGCGCGAAGGAGCATTTCTTGCATCCAGGCACTCACTATAGACCGTTGGCTCAGTTCCTCAAGGGATCCCTGCACAAAAGCCTGCGGATCAGGACAGTCTCTCAACCAAGACCTCACATCTTTGCAGCCTTGCATAACTTGGACTGCAGTTTCGACGACCCGAATCGCGTAAGATTCTTCGATAGCAAAGAAGGTCTCGACGACTTTGCATCATATCCTCTGCCCCGGAAGAACTGTGGCCAGCTCCTGTTCCTGCGTGGCTACCCGTCGCCCAAGTGGGTTCAGCTCATTGGAGCAAAGTATCGCGTCGATGCCGAGTTCTTTCGCCGTCACCTCAGCATCGGTCAGATATCAGAACCCTTCGACATCTCCGTGCTGCCGTCAGCGTCCCAGAACATTGTCAAACTCTCGATCACCTCTCTCGGCAAACAGAATGTCACGCTCTCCAAGCAGGGTGAAGGCGTCGACTCGTTGAAGGACTTTCACGAAAGTCTTGGTGATGACCCCAACGTCGTGGGCGATTCAATAGTGAGACGCTACTCCGTTCACGACAAGACACGTTTCAGCATTGAGCAGGACGTGACGATGTGTGTCCTGAAAACAGGTGAAAGCTGGATCGGTATGTCAACTTCTCGAAGCGGTTGTATCAGTGGACATGCTCTAACGTACGTTCGCAAAGCCATAATCCTGCTCGACTGCGGCAGAGATCTCGACGAGGGTCCAGCTGGTCCCTGGATCGAATCTTCTTCCAGGCCGCACATGCATGGATTCGACAACGTCTTCAACCCAGTACTCCTCTTCGAGCCGAACATCTGTCTGAAAAGCTTCGAAAAGAAGGAGGGGACATCATCGTCGAACGGAACCCAGCTACTACAAAAGCGCTGCTTCCAGCAGAGTTGCTCACTGCTCCACACGAAGTCATACGGCCGCTTCCTGTCTCCTGCCGTCATGAACACCGACGCCTTCTACGCGTTGAGCGACGTCTTCAACTTTGCCGCCTGCGCAGAGAGTCAGTTCCTCGGCCTGCTGAAGTCAAAATTCATGTCAGAAACTCATCTCCATAACAAGGAGGAGCATATGAAGGAGTGCCTGCTGGATCTAAAGGATCACAAGCTTCTCTTACACGAACACATCCAGGGAATCCAGGCCGTAATATCCATAATAAACGACCGTGGTGGATCGAGATGGCCGCGCGCAGGGTCTGCCTCGGACGCGGCTCGAATGGTCTCCATGACGCCGTCGGCACGCCGCAGCAGCAAGGAGTCCATGCTCCAGGTCGTTGTAGAACGACCAGCAATTACCGAGCAGGAGATGCTCCCGGCGCGCTCCGGAGCCGAAGCAGAGGCCGAAGCCATGGCACAGCGGCTGCTGAAGGACTACGAAGCGCTCCGCTCCGACGCACAGGCGCTGTCGGATCTGTACAGTGAGGGCATGCGAGATATCCGTGACAACGCCATGCTCGCCGAGTCGCGCAAGGCCATCGAGCAGGCGCGAGGGGTCGGACACTTGACTCTGCTGGCGTATTTCTTTTTGCCGCTGTCTTTCACTTCAACGCTGTTCGGGATGAATTTCAAGGAGCTAGGCGACGATGTCAGCATTTGGGCTTGGTTTGTAGTCTCTGTGCCGGTCTTCCTTCTCGCTGCTATGCTGTGCTTTTGGGATAAGCTAGTGCCCCTGTACGTAAAGTTCCGACTGAAACTTTCTTCCAGCCCTGTGCGATAGGACCATAGACTGGTGTATTCAGTTTCACCAGATTCAGTGGTGGTATATGCTCCTCCAGCCCCTTAGACATAGAAGAAACTGATGGTTGAGCGTCACCGCCGCCTAAGTAATTTCTCTGCCGCAGAATACTAGGGATACGAGTCTACCAGCGACAGCGAAGAGTGACCCACGGGTAAGTCCGCGAACTGTGAGAATGCTGTTAACGTTCATTTAAAGTGTTTTAGCTTTGTGGTAAAGGCAGACGCAGTGGAGCTGGTTGGAAGGCTTCCAGAATCCTGCTTAACTAAGCTTGCGCTATGACACCCCCCATTGCATGATTAAGGCACCCCCATACTAGCTTTTTCGGGCGGGTACTTCGAAGCAGCGAAAACCACCTACAAGCACTAACAGCTTACAACAACCTAATACCTGACCATTTCCATAAACACGCCCTAATTATTGAAAATGCAAATGTTCCTCCCATACGTTGGCGGCTGTCCGTACGAAATCCGAGATGCAAGGGGCCGAGATTGATGACCGCGTTCACGTGAGTTATGGGAACAAATCGCTGAATACGGCTAGTATAGAGTGCCTGAAGCATGCGATCAGGTGCCTATAGCGGCTACCTACCCTCTGAATGATGTAAACCGGGCCCACATTTCTCCTTTCGTTCACTACAACCCAGACCGAGCTGCGACAAGACACCTGAACGAGGCAAGGTATCTCCCAATCCGCACACGGCAGGACCTAATCACGGTAGGTTTTGACTCTCGGTCCTCCCATACAGTCCTGATAATGACATCCTGCGTAGCGAAGCTTATTTCAGCGACCCCAAGCCATTGCATGCTCATGGTCATCGCTGTGCCAATCATCGAGGGAGGCAACTCGGCACGCAGGCTAGGCATACCTCATAAGCAGGGCACAAAGGAAAGGACATAAAAAAGAAAAACTCTCAACCATGTCCTCGTCGGAGGGGGACTCTCCCACCATCTCCAGCCCTTCGCTTCCCCCAACTCTCTCCCTCAAGCGCAACCACCACTCCATAAGTCCACCCCCCTTGAAGCGGCGCCGCCAACCCACCACCACCACCACCTCCTCCTCCTCCGCCCCCTCCTCTCCCGCCTCCTCCACAAACGCCCCTTCCCGCCTCTCAACCTCAGCAGCAATAGAAGCCGGCCGCGTCCAGATAACCGACCACCTCTCGCACTTCACCTCCCTCCTCTCCTCACACACCCTAATCCCTTTCCCCCCCAACCTCCCCCGCCTCCCCATCCCCGCCTACGCCTCCCTCTTCACCTCGTCCTCACAGAACCCCCGCGGCGCCCACTTCGTCATCCACCAGCACGACCACCCCGTCGCCGGCACGCACTACGACCTCAGGCTGCAGATCAACGGGACCAGCTCCGCCAGCTGGGCGATCATGAAGGGTCTACCGGGGAACCCAAACAGTTCGCGATTAGGGAGGAATGCGACCGAGACGAGGATCCACTGTCTGTGGAACCACCTCATCGAGACGGGGAGTCGGGAGACGGGGAGCCTGCTGGTGTGGGACATGGGGAGGTACGAGGTCTTGCCGTCGAGGGAGGAGGAGGAGAGGGCGAGGAAGAAGGGGGTGGAGACGGAGAGCGAGGAGGAGAGTCAGGGTCAGAGTCAGAGCCAGGGACAGATATGGATGGGGAGACAGGACGGCCCGACGGAGCAGGAGAAGTTCGCCAAGGCGTTTGGGGAGAGGAAGATCCGGTTGCGGCTGCATGGCGCGAGGCTGCCGAGGGGGTATACGGTGCATATGCGGCTTAGCGTAGAGGATGACGTGGAGGGGCGGGCGAAGGCAGCCAGGAATGCGAGGTTTGGGGTTAGGAGTCGGCGGAGGAGGAGGAGGAGGAGGAGGAGTGGGAAATTTGAGGGGCCGGAGACGAGCGGGAGCGAGGAGGAGGAGGAGGAGGAGGAGGAATATGATGATGGGGCTTCTACGATGGTGGGGGACTATGAGAGTCGTATGGGAGATGGGGAAGATGGCTTGACGCCTATGGAGATGGAGATTCGCGAGCTGGAGGATGTCGTGGTCCGCAGGACGAATGCGTATCCTGGGGCGGATAACACGATTGGGAGTATACATCAGAGGAGGTGGTTTCTGTCTCTTGATAGGGCTGGAAGTGGGTTCACGAAGCAGAGGCAGGGCGGGAAGATCACCTGGGTTAGGGACGTGGATAAAGAGCGCGAGGAAGAGGATAGCAACAGATGGAGGTTTCCGTTCTACGTCAGGGGGTCAGAGCACGAGCGCAGTGTCGTCACAGGCCGTCTGGGCGGCGACATACTCAGGGACGAAGGCGTCACGGATTTTGTGCATAGGAAAGGCTGGCGGCCGGTTCTTAACTGAGAAGCTATGAATTATGTATTGAAGGATACCAATGTTGGAGCGAGGGCGTCCAGCTTCTCTGGCATGGCTGGCTACGAGCAGAGATTAATCCGCTATGACCTGAGTTTAAACCAAACCGCACCATACCCGAACCAAGTCAAGGAGCGCAACGTACTGGGGGCCAAGGCAGAATGCCATAACAATAATAATAGCATTGGGCACCAATAAAGAGCAGATGAAGTCAACATTCTGTAAACTGTATTAGCTCGAGGCTCGTATGATGCTGGCAAGCGTAGAAGTCCTACCGCGTGCCACTTCTTCTTGTGAGACCCGAGGAACCCGCCCAAGTACGGTCGTTCCAATTCAAACCCCGACAATATCGAAGTAGAAGAAGATGTAGGACCTGGCTCGGGATCGCAGCTGGAGATACTTGAAGAAGACCTAGAAGTCCGTCTCGTTCGTGGATGAAGCAGGGCCGAGTCCAGGGGCCGAGGTGGCAAGGGGTGGCTTTACCGCCGATATCCGTTGACGGTCCCAGACCGTCTGACACTTTTCCCACTTCGACATAGGCCTGACTGAGCGGTCGACCGCCTGTCTTGTCTCGTTCTTCCGTCGCTGTGCCATCGGATCCTTCCCTCTCAGGCGGGGGAACGCAGATGGCACTCCTGCGACGGACCGCTCCCAAGCTGCGCGCTGCTCGGCCTTGCTCTCAGTCGCGGAAATGCCGAAATAGTTGTCGATGTAAACCTAGCGCTCGGTGTCCGGCTCAGCTAGGCAAGGCGCTGAGCGTTCGAGGTCGCCGCGCTAGCAAAAGATTGAGTCGTCGCGTTCATGATAGATGGACTTGATGTCAGAGGGCGAACGAAAGGGAAATGCCGTAGCGTAGTCGGGTATGTAGTATTCAAGAAAGGGAATGGTGGTCGACCAGAGAGCAGATAAGTATTTATCCCTCAAAGTCAAATCTTATACCAGTCCTGGAGCAGGCCACAAGTCACCTGAAACCTAAAACAGAGCAGTCGACAGCAGAGGATCAGATTGTTCAGGTATTAACCCAAAATGCTGGATATGTACAGTACATCATCGTCCAAGTTCCTGCAATATATACAAACCCAATATCCCGCGACATGAAACTCTCCCCAAAATACTCCCCCTCTACGGAGTATAAGTCGGCACGGTACTAGGCCCAGTAGGCGACTCGTTGATCACGTCGTTCTGGCGGGTGCAGCCGCTCTTGGCCGTGATGGCAGCCGGGCAGGCCACCTGCTTGAACGTCACGGACGGGTTATCGGCACCACCGAACCAGTCGAAGCGCCAGTAGCAGCCTGCCTTGAGCGCCTGCGGGAAGCTGTCGCAGTCAGCCCTGGAATGCACGCCGCCGTACCGGTCGCCCCAGCCGTTCGAAGGAGCGCCGTATTGGTTGGTGCAAGCGTTGAACTGGCCCACGCCGCCACCGGGGATCTGCCATCTGGTTAGACCTCGCCCAACCATGGTCTTGGGTGCAAGAGTGCGAGCGTACCGCCAAGTCAAAATGATTGTTTCCCAGATCACCTCCCGTATTCGTAGCCTGCACGATCAACTTCTTCCCGTTCACCGGCCCGCTCGTAAACGTCAGCTCGTAGCAGGCGCAGCACCAGGCCGCCTCGTTGGAGCCGGCGATGTTGACCGCCGCCCAGCCGTACGACGTCGTCTCGTTGACGGCCCAGGGGCTCTGGCTCGAGCACATGAAGGCGTTGCCGCCGTTGTCGCACCCGGACTTGGTGTTGCCGCCGTCGTTGAGGGCGCGGTCGTTCTTGTCGCACGTCTGCACGGGACTGGGCGAGTTGCCCTTCTTCGGCCAGCCGCACGAGGGCTTGCAGCAGTCCCAGTAGCGGGTCGTCTTGCCGCTGCCCGAGGGGCCCTGGGCCGACGCGGAGAGGAAGAAGGGGAGGAGGGCGATGAGGGTGGGGAGAGGGAGCTGCATGGTTGCGGTTGTGCAGAGCGGAGTGAAAGCGAGAAGGAATTGCGTCGGCTTTCTGAGAAGCGAACGATGGATATAAGTTGGCCTGACCGAGAGGACCAAACATCGACAGGGAGAGAAAAACAGGAGTAACGCTCCCATAATATACCACATCCAAAACAGCGGCTCAGAGAACCTACCTCCAGGCGCCCTCAAACCCGCCACGAAACGAAACAAAGGGTCGGAAGTCGGTCGGAGACCGTGGTAGCAGAATATCCAAATGAACTAGCTCCATAAACAGAGGAAGAATGAGCCCGACAGGCCGATGTTAATATCGGGAGCAGAATGATCGTTCTAGAGGGCGGAAGTCCATAAGGGGTGAAAGACCGTCCTGGCACATCGGCACCGCTACCCGCGATAATCCGGGTACCAAGCCCGCTGTATGTGGTCTGCAGGGGATTGGGCGCAGCGGCGGCTGCGTAACTGCGTTCTGCATGTCTAACGTGCCGTGTGAGGAATACAGGGCGTTGCCAGTGGGAACGCCCGCAGCCGTCAGCGTTCGAGGTCAGGGCATATTATCCTTCCCCTCATAGCAACAGGCCACGAAATGCGGAGAGCGGAGAAACTTACCGTTGTTGATCTGTCTCTCGATACCTCGATATTAATAGCTCGTCATACTCACATATAGGCGGGAAACGCATTGGCCAATCATCGTTGACATGAAATCCGGGGAAGCATTCAACTAGAAACAGTAGCTGGGTGGTAACGAACCTAACGAACCCCTTTTCTTGCTTTTTTGACTCCTCTCCACCACCCTCTGTCAGGAAAAAGGTTCCGATTACCGTATGGTGAGCAGCCCAGTCACAACAGCAAGGATGAGGGCATGCAGCACAGGCAGCAGTCACTCCTAGAAGCCCCATCCTCCCTCGCGGCGGCGATCATCGCCATCACCGTACTCCTCCTCGCGACGCTCTTCGCCGCCCCATTCACCGCCTCTCGTGGTGTCCCTCGTGTCCTCGTCGTCCTGTGTGAACGTGTCAGCCACCTGCTCGGCAATGCCTTCGACGATGCTTTCGCCGCCGCCGCCAAACATACCGCCTCCGAAGCCGCCGCCACCCTCCTCGCGCCTTTCACCATATTCTTCGCGGCGCTCGCCGCCCCAGCCGCCGTGCTCTTCACGACGCTCCTCGCCTCCACCCCAGCCGCCGCGACCGCCACCGCCCTGGAACTCGTCCCGGCGTCCACCGCCGTATTCCTCCTGACGACCACCACCGTACTCCTGGCGTCCGCCGCCGAAGTCCCCACCGCCCTGGAACTCATCACGGCGTCCGCCACCGTACTCCTCTTGGCGTCCGCCGCCATATGTCTCCTCCTGCCTGCCACTAGCATAGTCTCCACGTGGTCCGCCGCCACCGTAGCCACCGCCAAAGGTAGAGGTCTCCTCCTCGCGACGGTACTCGCCGCGGTTGTTGTCCTCCCACTTGCGCTCGGTGTGCTGCTGGTAACCGCCTCCGTAGGTCGGCTGCGTCTCGGTCTGCTCGACGTAGCCCGAGCCCTGTTCGTGACGGCGCCCTCCATGTCTGCCGCCGCCCTCCTCCTGCTCGAAGCTGCTGTACTCGGTGCGTCTGCCGCCGCCGGGGTAGTCCGTGACCTGTTCCTCGGCCTGCCCGTAGCGGTTGCCGTGATGTCCGTACTCGGTCGTGGTCTGCTGATACGCACCGTCGTCGGTCCTACCGCTCGACTGGTACTGCGTCTTCTCGTCGCCCTTGAACCCGCTCAACAAGCCTCCAATGAGGCCCCCGATTCCTCCGCCCTGCTTTGATGAAGGCCGCTCCTGCTGGCTGCTATCGCCGCTGGCCCACGGGCCGGTGCCCTGCGAGCCCTGGGTGGGAAGCTTGTAGCCGGTCTGGTCCTCGAAAACCGAAGAGATACCGCCGGTAACTCCCCCGATGATAGCACCCGCTGCAGCCGTGGCGATCTGATCCTCCATGGTATTGCCGCCGCCCTGGCCACCGAACTGCTTGTGCATGCCGATAGGCTTGCAAGAGCCATGACCGGTATCGTGGACGCCCTCCTTGTGGTTCTCGCCCCGCTCCACACCTTCGCGGCTAAGCTTGCGACGGTAGTCCTGCTGCTCGCGCGAGTCCTTCTGGTTCCACCACTCCTCGACGGTGCGGAACATGATGCTGCGGCCGTCGCGCGCGCCGTCCTCGCCTTGGTCGCGCTGCGCCGGGTGGTGCATGACACCGTTGATGATGCGGTTGAGCAGACGGTCGACGTCGGTGTTGTCGTTGTCCCAGGCCTCCATGATCTGGGGCACGACCCAGCCGACGACCTTGGATGCGGTGCGACCGGCAACTTCGTTGAGGATCTGCGATTTACGTTAGCCATCGTCGTGCTCCATGGCAAACCTCCTGAAAAAGTGGACCTACGTTGGAGAAATGGTCCTTGGACAGCATCGAGTGGGTCGGGTCAGAGCAGCGGTCATCGTTGAAGACGATGTGCTGCTCATTCTTGCTGCTCTGAATGATCTCAGCAGAACCGGTCCGCAGCTCATTTTTGATCTGGTTGATGACCGGCACGACAAAGGGAGCCATGACCGAGAAGACGAAGATGGACAGCTGCTCCTCGAGCTGCTCGATGATCTTGGGCAGGACGGGGATCTTGTCAATGGCTTCGGAAATGCCTTGGAGGACCTCATCGTGCAACTGGATAGCGGGCATGATCTGCTCGAAGATCTGCTGGATGTAGCGGGTGTACTCCTCAGGCTCCCTGGGAGACACCTGCATGTTCTGGAGCTGAGCAGTGTTCGCGTTATTCTTAATGTCGTGCACCTGCTGCTTCTTGTCGCCGCCTCCGAACAGACCGCTAGGGACCATGTCCAGCAGGTTCTCCAGGATGCTGGTATCGCTGCTGCTGCTGTTCTGCAGGGTACCCTCGAGCTCCTCAATCTCGTTCTGCGTAAGCTTGTCCGAGACTTCGCCAGTCACAGAGTGCAAGAAGTCAACGCCGCCGAAAGTACCAGTGACAAGGGGATACACCTCGTCACGGGCACCCCGAAGCCTGATCTGAGTACGGCGTCCAACGTGGGGGAATACATCACGCTCGCCCATCTCGATGAGAGCCAGCTCGACGTAGTTGCTGTGGGCAAGGAAGTCTGCGTGGCACGGTTAGCGGATAAGGTTGGGGTGGCACTCTAATGTGACTTGACGCGATACACATACCTTCCAGACAATGCAGGCCGGTGCCCAGGAGACGGAGAGCCTCATACAGATCATCCTTGTTATTGTTGCGCTGATAGTTGCGTCCAAGCTCAATGCACTTGGAGAAAAGCCGTCGGACATGCAGAGCGCTCGTCATGATGTTAGCACGTTCGTTCGCAATGTAGTTCTTCATGCCGGTCTCTTCGTCAATGGCGAGCTCAACTCGCTCATCGACGGGGCCACGGAGGCGACGGTCGTACTGCCTGGCATCGACGTTGTCGGCATAGTCCTTGGGGTTGTCGATGTGATCCTCCGGGCGGTAGGTCCCCAAACGGTCAGCCGTGACCTCGAACTCGCGGCTGCCATAGCCGAAGGAGAGGAAGCCGAGAACGCAGAGGAGGAGGCGGATGGCTTCGGCGGAGATGGACTTGACGGTGCCGACATCGATGGCCTGGGAGTAGTCGCGGAGCCAGTTGCCGAAGTAGACGCGCGAGACCATCATCTTGTCGAACTTCTTGCCTCCCACGGCGCGAGCCATGAGGATGGTAAGGAGGGTATCTTCAATGTCGCCATGACGCCCTGCAGTCGAGCACAACCCTGTCAGTATCGCACTCGCCACGCCAAGCCAGACAGCACGAGAGAAGCACGGAGGCAGCTTACAGTTCTGGCCCTCGACCTTGGAGATGCCAGCGATATTGCCAGCTCCAAAGGCAAGAGCAGGACGGGTAAAGAGAAAGAGGACCGCGATCCCCAGGAGGATGGGGTAGGGTTTCGCGTAAGCCATGGTTGCAACTACCTTACTGCCTTCGGATGTTGTTTTCACTTCGGATTAAGCTTGTCTGAACTGTCGGGAGAGGACAATCTTGGGATGACGTTGTTTACCCCGCCTTTGACACGGTCCAGCGGTGTTACGGAAGGTAAGAGGACGGCCAATTGCTGGGAAAGCACTTGGAATCGGGTTTTGAAGTGATCTCGAGGATTTGTTGCCAGCACTTGGTGGGAGAAATGGTATTCGTCTTGTGAAAGGAGGAGGTAACCGACTGTTTGTGGGCTGTCGGAGAAGTAAGGGGACAGATTGGCGACCCCTAGAATACAGGTGACGCACTTTGTGGGACTCGTTGAGCATTGACTCGCACGTCAGCACGTCTTGTAGCCCAGGCAGGAGCATGATAGCATCACAAAGCTGGAGGCTTGAAACGTGCCAAGCCTCCATTCAGACAATGAGCTTCTCGACAATGGCGGGGCACGATGACAGAATAGGAGGGGCACAAGGAGGGGTCCAACACCGATGAGAACCAGGTAGAGTAACCTTCCCACCACGCTACTTCTATCCAGTGAGCGAGGTATACAGTACAACGACTAGAGTGCTAGTCTGCGTATCCCCTTTGTTGACCGGGTGGAGCAGTGGGAGCTCAGCCCGTCACGACCCGCGCCGCCGCTGCCGACCAAGCTCAATGTCTACCACAGAAGTGGACGAGGTCTAGACGCTCGAGAAGACGGATGGACGGGATGAACGGGATCAGTAGCTTGCCGTGAGCCGCCTGACTTGTCCCGTAGAGATCCCAGAGGGCGAGCTTCTGCTGAAAGCATTATGTATCTCAGCTCTACCAGTATGTGCAAGAACCCGCCCGACGCGCTCGTAGCAGCAGTAAATTTCACGTCAACTCACAAAGATCAGGACGACTGAGCGTACCTCTGGATCGCAACATGCATGCATCCAACATCAGTCGAGCTTTCCGAGGAGGACCTTGATAGGATAGTAGCCTCCTGCGTGCCTGGGGCTTTTGACAAGGTCGAGCTACCTTAATCTGACTCGAAAGGTGTTATTCGACCTTCCATCACAGCCAGCACTTGGGACAAAGCTTTACCACTCCGGGTCGTTGAGGAGCATGACTGTGTTGGTATATAGCAGGTCCTCGTAGGATGGTGACTTCATCGGATTACCTTACCTGATGGCGCTGATGTCAGAGAGACGCTCCCATGCTATGCTGGTGGTCCTAACATCCTGAGTGCACTCTAATTTCCAGTAGCAGTGGTCAATGAAGTTACAGCTAAGATGCTCTATCTAAGTCTTGTCGGTAGACCTCCTGGAGCAGACCTCGTATCAGAGTGCTGTCAGCGGCCGAGACGTGAGAACGAGGCCACCTAAGGGGCCTGAGGTATGTCGCCTCAGGTAGCGAGTGCGTAAGGGGGGAGCACGAGCTCCAGTGCTGATGCCGGGCAATAGACTGTAACCAACTGACCTTGAGAAGGTGATATTGCGTCCAGAGGGAGACGATTACCCGGAAGATTGGATAGGCGGGTTGCCAGTACAGTGATAGGTAGGGATAGCTATTAAATCTGAGCAGCTGGTGAATGTCGACACGAGCGAGTTACCGCTGATTGCGGTAGGTGTTTTAGCGCCGAAAATAGGAAGTCGCGTCAGCTAGCCCCTCTTTGTGAGCGCTGTTGTTTTGGTGAGGAAGTCGATTTGTCGCGTCTCATTGGCTGAACTGTAACTCGAAGCCCGAGAGCTGTGCTGCCTCGAGGAGGCAGGTGCTAGCGAGATACAGGCCTCATGCCCCGAAAATGCACCTTCTGCCCGTATCTCGGCAGCAGATGCGAAAAAGCGCACCGAGCTGGCGACCACAGCACCAAAGCGACAGCAACACGAATCGCGTAGAATGAAGAGAAAACCCAGGGGAATAAATAGTAAATGAGAAGATTGCCACGACTGGGCATAATGACCGTCGCTGCAGCCAGCGACCCTCTGTTGCTGGTAGCAGTGAACCCAGGGCCGGATGCCCGGCTTGTGTCTCGTTAGGTACCTGCGCAGCATTTGCTTTCACCAACATTCGTCGCTGATGCCCCTAGGGCTCGGGTTGTACGGATGTGGAACGAGCTGCAGGAATGTGAAATGGATGCCACAGTTAGAACAGGAAGTAAGTACAGACGTTGTACAGTGAAGTGAAGTCTTAAAATGTGCGATGCTCTCTCTCTCTCTCTCTCTCTCTCTCTCTCTCTCTCTCTCTCTCTCTCTCTCCGCGTGGACGATGCGGTGTATTTATCAGGAGAAGTTGCAGATACCGAGGTAACTCCAAGCACTTGTACGTAGAACGTCGTCCTATGCCTAAGGTAGGCAGATTGTTGGCAGCTCAGTCAACAGTCTCAGGCAGGGCAAGGAGGTAAGTTTAGGCGCCGGGGATTCCAGTGTTGCATTTGGGCTTTGGACGCCCGGAAACAGTGGTGCGAGTCGATATTCACTCTTCGTGGTCACTAGTGGGTGCTTCACCAGGTGCTTGCGGTTATCTGTTCCATATTTTCCGCGCAGTGCTGATCAGTACAGGCCACTGATTTGCGCTGAGAACCCGTTTTAGGCCATCGTGATCTGGGCGGGCGAGGTTCTTCTGGGTTCACTGTGCGTGGTTTTGGAGGGTGTGGGCCGCCTGTTTTAGCTCGCTAGCCCACCAATTTTCTGATTTTCGTTATTTCTGCTGGCTGCAATCAGCGCAATCGAGTTCAGTACCACAGTGCCCTTATATTTTCGGGGTCCCCCGGGTCCCCCCAACTTTTCGGTCCCGCCATTGTTCTTCCACTCTCCTCCCATTTCCAGCACTTCCAAACCTGCCAAACCTCCCCAACCGACCCTGCCAACCCGCTTTCCCAACTATCACCATCCGCCTTGAAGCACTGGCTGGGGTTAATAGGCGCCAGTTTCCCCTCATCGCACCAAAGCCACTCGCAAACCAACCGCAACCTGCAGTTACAGCGCCAGCACCAGCTTTAAAAGCAATCATGGCTCGCCCACCCAAGAACAAGGCCATCGAGCCTCCCAAGATCGCCGCCGCGCCCGCCCGCCACATCGACGTCGACAATTTCATCCGTGTTCGTGACTCGGTAAGTCAAAGCTTCAGCCTCTGTTTCTCCTCACCTTCGCTTGGTTGCTTCCATTTTGCTGCACCACGGTCGCATCGGCAGCACGTCTGCTGTTTGGTCTCGAGATTGCATCAAAACACGGTGTATCACTATCCATTTCCCGCATATCACTTCATCACTTGACGCCTCTGCATCGTCCTTGCTTTACCGATGAGAGAGCCTCGAACACCGGGCTCCAGCTCTTCTCAGTTATTTCACCTTGTATCGCGTTCTCGTGACAACGCATGGCTTTGGGCAAGGTGATCTGGCGTCGAACTCCTGTCTAGGAGATCAATAAAATCAATGGCGCCAGCCTTCAGGGCTTGACGCGTCACGGCTTGGCTCTGGCTTCTGTATCTTGTCGCCGAGACGTCAAACTCAAATAGCTCTTGCATGAGCGACTACACTGCTCCCTACCCCTCATCTCACCTGTTTACATCAAGCCGCTTTGGACAGCTTGAAGCTCAAGGAGCTATGGCCACAGTTGCCGTCAGGCTCCACTACTAGCCCAGCTTCCTAGCGGCCGCTACTGCTCGTCCTTGCGCACTGAGACGCGCGTTTATTTATGCTCCGGGTCGCTAACTGAGCATCTAGGTCTATGCACGCCTTGCCACAATTCAGGATCTGATCAAGAGCTTTGCGGTCGACTATCTTCGCCAGACCAACCTTCTTCTCGGTGAAGGCACCAACCTGGAGGATGGTCAGCAGCTGCTTGCCGGTGTTGAGAATGCCTTCAACGGACTTCTCCCAGCCCCTGTCGCTCCGGTTGCACCCGTCGAGGGCGAGAAGAAGGAGCGCAAGAAGCGCACTCATGACCCCAACGCCCCTAAGCGCCCCTTGACCCCGTATTTCCTGTACATGCAGACCGCTCGCCCCATCATCGCCAGCGATCTGGGAGAGACTGCGCCCAAGGGTGCTGTTCAGGAAGAGGGTCAGCGCCGTTGGGCTGTCATGGGTCCCTCTGAGAAGGCTGGCTGGAACCAAGCCTACCAGTACAACCTGCGCCTGTACCAGGCCCGCGTCCACTCGTACAAGCAGGGCAACCCCAACGCCAAGAACATGTCCGACGACGAGGCTCTTGCGTATGCCAACGCTCACGATGTGAAGGTCCCTGATGACGTCCCTATTGAGGACGTAGTCAATAACGAGCAGGAGGCCATCGCCGAGCAGCTCGGCCAGAGCGCTGCTGCCGAGCCCGAGGAGGAGGAGGAGCCCGCCGCTCCGGCTGCTAAGACCCCTAAGAAGGCGAATAACACCCGGAAGCGGAAGACTGCCACCCCGGCTATTGCTGAGCCCGAGCCCAAGGCCGCTGCGACACCTGCCAGCCCCGCCCAGAAGCGCAAGCGGACCTCGACCAAGGCTGAGCCTGCCGAAGAGCCAAAGAAGTCGGCGCGCAAGAAGGCCAAGAACTGATCCTCCTGGGATGTTCCTCTTGCCCTTATTGTGTGTCTTGTTTGGTCTTGGCTTTGTTCGTCACGATACCTCTTTTCTTTTTTGCTTGCGTCTTTATATCCCTAGTTTGACGCGGAGCGGTGGCAGTGAGCGTGCCTGGTCGCTGTGCGTTAGGCCTGCGATGCTAGCTCAATAGCCTGGGGGGTTTCCCCGACGCTAACTTTTCATCGGGGAAGGTTGTCTGGTTTCGGAGTTATGTGTACTGTATGATTTAACGATGACTGTGGTTGGGACGGACGGACAAAAGGAGGGATGGGGGAGACATTGACCTTGCGCACGAGAGGATGGATGAGAGGCCAAATGGATGACATGGCGGTTCATGTTAGGTTCTTTGGGAGCGCTCTGGTTCTGTATGTGTGGCAGCCGTCTAGTGCCTCGAGCAAGCTCACAAATCACTGATTATGAGAACATCTGTAGCTGTAGATGTCAGGTCGTGCGCAATGATCCGTTCAGGATATCATGACAGCTGTGCAACGCGTTTTCTTGCGTTTTCCTACCTCCCTACCCTAGGTAGGTAAGGTACCTTACCTCTGTCCCTAGAGTGAACGCATCGAAACGAAACATCAGTGCCTCTTGTCTTAGCATCGATCAGCTACAAGCCCCTCAATTTGACAGTGATAGATAGTACTGCCAAGATCCAGCTCATGTCAAGAAGCTCCCCTGCCAGAAGCCTGTAGCGCAGGCCGCTTCCAGGCACATACCTACCGGAAGGTCTGGTAGGTAGAACACGTGCCATCGGCGCTACCGGGGACACAGAAAGCTTAACATGCACGCATGCACCAACAATCCATCTTTTAGCCGCTATCTTTCGACCCATTCTCCGGTAGCCACTCACGACGCGAACCCCAACGCAGTTTGACTCAATGAGATGGCACATCAGCGTCCTTATCAGTTGCCAAGCGGGGGTAGCTTGCCCGCCGAAATCATCCCACTTGTTTGATGCGCGATAGATCCAGAGGACATCCACCCATCCCTGGTACTCCCTCGCTGGGACCACTTGGGCGATATGGCACCCGCTTATGGGGGTTCTAGGATGACAGGAAGATATAGATCTAGTTGACCTCTTCGAGTCTATTTTGTGGACTTTTCCTCATCTCCTGTTCAATCTATCTCCTGCGATTGATTGAACTGCAATTTCCAGGGATCGCAGAGAGAACCCGCCAAGATGCATCTCGTCCCGAAAGAGGTTTGTTCGTCTCATCGTACCTCAGCTTGAATCTCACCTCACCCACCCGGATCTCCCAAGCTAACAATGCTCTCCAGCTCGACAAGCTCCTGATAAGCCACTTCGGCGCCCTGGCCCAGCGCCGCCTCGCGCGCGGCGTGCGGCTCAACCACTCCGAGGCCGTGGCCCTCATCGCCTCGAACCTGCAGGAGCTGATCCGCGACGGGAACCACACCGTCGCCGACCTCATGGCCCTGGGCGCCACCATGCTCGGCCGCCGCCACGTGCTGCCCTCGGTGCCGTCCACGCTGCACGAGATCCAGGTCGAGGGCACCTTCCCCTCGGGCACCTACCTCGTCACCGTGCACAACCCCATCGCCACCGACGACGGGGACCTAGCGAGGGCGCTGTACGGGAGTTTCCTGCCCGTGCCGGGTCCGGAGCTGTTCCCCTTGCCCGCGGCGGAGGCGTACGAGAGCGAGAGGCAGCCGGGTGCGGTGGTGGTTGCGAGGGGGAGGAAGGTGGTGCTGAACGAGGGGCGGAAGAGGTTGAGGTTGAAGGTCACGAGTAAGGGGGATAGGCCGATTCAGGTGGGCAGTCACTACCACTTTGTCGAGACGAACCCCCAGCTCGAGTTTGATCGGGCCAGGGCGTATGGGTATCGCCTCGATATCGCGGCTGGGACGTCGGTCAGGTTTGAGCCCGGGGATACGAAGACTGTCACGCTGGTCGAGATTGGGGGTAATAGGGTCATCCGGGGCGGGAATAACCTGGCGAGTGGCAAGGTGGATTTGAATAGGGTGGATGAGATTGTGACGCGGCTTCAGAAGGCCGGGTTTGCGCATGCGCCTGATCCCGCCGGGGATAGTGCTTTCAGTGGTGAGGCGTTCGCTATGGAGAGGGCGGCGTATGCGACTATGTTTGGACCGACGACGGGAGATCTGGTGAGGCTTGGGAGCACTGATTTGTGGATCAGGGTCGAGAAGGACTTTACGTTTTACGGAGACGAGTGTAAGTTCGGTGGTGGAAAGACGCTGAGAGAGGGCATGGGGCAGGCCACTGGCCGATCGGACAAGGAGAGCTTGGATATGGTTGTTACAAACGCGTTGATCGTTGACTGGAGCGGGATCTACAAGGCGGATATTGGAGTCAAAGATGGGATCATTGTTGGTATTGGGAAGGCCGGTAACCCAGACGTGATGGATGGCGTTACGGAGGGCATGATTGTCGGCAGCTGTACCGACGTTGTAGCCGGCGAGGGTAAGATCATCACCGCCGGGGGCCTCGACACGCATATCCACTTCATCTGCCCGCAGCAGGCGTACGAGGCCATCGCGTCCGGCATCACGACCATGCTGGGCGGCGGCACGGGACCGAGTGCTGGGACCAGCGCGACAACATGCACGCCGGGTGCGAACTACACCCGCCAGATGCTGCAAGCCTGTGACGAGCTCCCCCTCAACATCGGTATCACCGGCAAAGGCAACGACAGCGACCCCACAGCCCTGCGCGAGCAGGTGAACGCCGGCGCCTGCGGCCTTAAGCTGCACGAGGACTGGGGCACCACGCCCGCAGCAATCGACTCATGCCTGACCGTCTGCGACGAGCTCGACGTGCAATGCCTTATCCACACCGACACGCTCAACGAGTCCGGCTTCGTCGAGTCGACCATCGCGGCCTTCAAGAACCGTACCATCCACACGTACCACACCGAAGGCGCGGGAGGCGGCCACGCGCCGGACATCATTAGCGTGGTCGAGCACCCGAACGTCCTCCCCTCATCGACCAACCCGACCCGCCCTTACACGCGCAACACCCTGGATGAGCATCTGGACATGCTGATGGTGTGCCACCACCTGTCCAAAAACATCCCCGAGGACGTGGCCTTTGCCGAGTCGCGCATTCGTGCCGAGACCATCGCGGCCGAGGACGTGTTGCACGACCTTGGCGCCATCAGCATGATGAGCAGCGACAGCCAGGCCATGGGGCGGTGCGGCGAGGTGATCCTCCGCACATGGAACACTGCGCACAAGAACAAGGTGCAGAGGGGATCGCTGAAGGAGGACGAGGGCACGGGCGCGGATAACTTCCGGGTTAAGCGCTATGTGAGCAAGTATACCGTCAACCCGGCCCTGGCGCAGGGGATGGGACACGTGGTGGGGAGTGTGGAGGTGGGTAAACTCGCGGATCTGGTGGTTTGGGATCCGGCTTGGTTTGGTACGAAGCCGAGTCTGGTTATCAAGAGCGGCTTGATTGCGTGGGCGCAAATGGTAAAGAACCCCCTTTTTCCGCGCTGTTACATGGGCAAAGCTGACGAGACTGCTGAAGGGTGACCCGAACGCCTCCATTCCCACCGTTCAACCTGTCATTGCTCGGCCCATGTTTGCGCCGCTTGTACCCTCGACAAGTGTGCTGTTCGTGTCGCAGAGTAGCATCTCTACTGGCGCCGTGGCCTCGTACGGCTTGCGCAAGCGCGTCGAGCCGGTCAAGGGCTGTCGGACGGTGGGCAAGAAGGACATGAAGTTCAACGACGCCATGCCGCGCATGAAGGTTGACCCGGAGAAATACACAGTCGAGGCCGACGGGCAGATCTTGACCGCCGAACCATCGACAGAGTTGCCACTGACGCAAGCTTTCTTCGTATATTAGCCGGGCTGCTAAACAGCCATGAGCGAGCAGCCAAGTGTAATGGATCGCAAGGAAACTTTCATATTTTGAAAACCAATGTCTGAGATGAAAAGCACATAGCACTATCTAGGGCCGGTCTTGGAGAGAGGATAGCTGTCAGAATTTGTATCAGGAAGGGTATCATATTTCGTTGCCCTCTAGGAAAAGCCGCCATCCTCACAGAGGAAATCCCATACCTCAAGTCGTCATTCGTACTCTCGTGTATACACCGCAACGCCCGTCCCTTTCCAAGTACCATTTACCCAAATCCTACCAAAAACTAGGAAAACGAGAAGCAAAGTTCCGCACCATGGACATTTCCAATTCCATCACGCGTCGATCAATCTCTCTTCCCCCTTCCCCCTCGACAGAACCTCCCTGATCCTCTCGTTCTCAAGAGCCCTAATGCGGCTCCTCGCCATCTCCAGCCTCTCTACCCCCTTGTCAATAGTCTCGATATGCACACTGAGCGGCACCTCGATCTTGCCCCTAAGCAGCTCGGGCTCCGCCACCCTGTCCCTCAGGTCCCCGAGCCCGGCCTGGATCTTCTCGAGCTCGACGATCAGCTCGCTGACCTGCCGCACGGCGCCCGCGCGCTGGCCGTCCACCTGCCTCAGCAGGCTCAGCTGGCCGTTGAGGTTGTGCAGGTGGCGCGCGTTGGCGCCGACGAGCGTCCACAGCGTCCAGAGGATCTCGTCCTTGCGCGTCTGCACGCTCCGCTGCGTCCGCGTCACGAAGTCGTAGATGATGCCCAGGTGGTCCTCGGCCCGGGTCAGCGTCACGAGCACCGCCTGCGCCTCGACGATCAGGTCGCCGATCTTGTCCGACACCAGCGCCGTGTGCTCGACGTACTTGTCCAGCAGCGCGCGCTCCGAGAAGACGGCCGGCTGGAAGGGCGCGAAGGCCCAGCCGGCCCAGCGCTCGAGCCAGCCGCGGCCCTGGCGCTCGGCGGCAAGCCCGTCGATGTACCGCGACGTCCAGCGGTTGATGCTGATGACGCTGTCGACGGCGGAGCCGACGTGGGTGTTGAACTTCTGGAGGTCGTTAGAGGCCGTCTTGGCAGCGTCGATGAAGCCGTCGAACTCGAGGACGAGCTCTTCCTTGCCCTGAAGGCTGGAGTACCGCACCATGGTGCGCAGGTCGCGGACCGAAGCTTCCGAGCGCTTCATCTCCATGGGGAGGGAGACGCCCTGGGCGGACTTCTCGAGGACTTCTTCGAATCGCTCTTGGACGTTCATCAGGCCGTCGAACTCGACCGGTTCGTTGCCTGACTGGGTCGTGCTGTCTTGAGGACCTAGTGTCGGGCAGAAAGGCAGGTCGAGATAGGACACGCCCGGGATGCGGCAGATGGGTGACAGGGACGAGTATATCGACCTCGTCACCATGTTCTGCGCGATGATCAGCCCGCCAAAGATGAAGTAGAGGCCGAGCAATATGGCCAGCGGTTTCTGCGCATAACGGAAAGCGAGGCCTATGACTCCGAAGAACCACGCCAGTATGTTAAACAAGGCGTCGGGGAGACTCTCGCCCAGCCGTTCGCCGAAGCCCTTACGCTCTTCATCAGAGTAGTCTGATTGCCGCCGCCGAAGGTTCTTCGTAGGGCTGCCTCCCGACTCAATCTGACGGCGCCGAAGTCCGGTTCGTGAAGAGTCGCCCGGCCTGACAGTCCTGGATGACGACGTCCGCGTGCTCACGCCCGGGCGCCGGGGGCTGTCGACGTCGACGGTTGGGAAGCGGAACTCTGGCTCGGGGGAGCGGTGTTTCATGTTGTCCCTGGAGCTCTGCCGCACCGACTGCGGCACCGACGGCCGAAACGGCGACCTCATGATGACTTGTTCATCTTGCTCGGCCTTGGTGAGGAAGGACTGGAGATTGTCGTCCTGCGAGCCGCCGACACTGAATGGCTGTGATCCAGAAAGTTGGGTGGGTGAGAGTTGCGACGGGTTGCCGCTTGAGAGAACCAGCTCGTCGTCAGTGTCGCGAAGGATAGATGTGTCGAAGCTATCGTTCTCGCCCCCCTCAACCACGCGCCACGAGCTCTCAATAGGAGGGTTCTGCTTGCGCGGCATAGTGATGGCAGGGTATGCGTTTAGCTCTGGTCGAGGAGTATGATCCTCATTCCTGATCCTGCAGGTGAGAGATATCGATGTTGTGTTGGTGACCCTCAACCTCGGTACTCAACTTGCGCCGAGTCAAGTGTTGGCTCTGGCAAAGCAGAAGCGAGTAGAGAGATGAAGCTTAATTTATAATGATGTTTGATGTGACTCATAAGCAAGACATACCAGTACAAGGCAAAGACTATCCAAGAAATAGGTGAAATTAGGTTAGGTAGACAAGCCCATTGTGAAGGGTTGAACAATCGACATCACGGACCTGAATGTCACTGTGGAGTGGCTGGGTGCCTGCTGCGTGCATGACGTCGGGAGCCAAGGCGTGGGACCCCTGTCACCTGAGCTGGCCCTGCAGTAAACTAATCCGTACCTGGTTAGTGGCCTTATCCAGGTGTTTGTTTCGCATCCTTAAAACCGTGACGGTCGACGCCAGACAGGCACTTCAAGCCTTGGATTTCGAGAGCGATCGAGTCACGCGAAATCGTGATGCTCGCTCCCAGAGCTGCCCGGTGGACTCTGCGGTCCATATGTAGGCTACGGCCAAATCTTGCACCCCGGATCCCGGTCGCTTCCGCTGTCCACTTCCAACGGCGGCAATGTTCGTCGCAGGAGACGACGACCTCATTCAAGCAGACACCTGTTCATCTGCAGGATGCGCCTGACCACCGGAGCCTCGGAGTTCAACAGAAGCTGTTTACGGCGTCTATATACAGCCCCGGATCTCCGATATTCCTACCCAATGGCGCGCGCATCTTCAACCGTCTGGTCGACTTCCTCCGCAAACAATACGTGCGACACGGCTTCCAGGAGGTCATCACGCCCACCATCTACAAGAAGTCGCTGTGGGCCAAGTCGGGCCACCTAGAGAACTATGCCGACGACATGTACACGGTCACGAGCACCTCGCCCTCGCGAGCCGACCCTGTCGAGAACACCGAGCGACCCGAGGAGGAGGAGTACGGTCTCAAGCCCATGAACTGCCCGGGGCACTGTCTCATATTCGACTCCCAAGTCTGGAGCTACCGCGATCTCCCAGTTCGCTACGCCGACTTTAGCCCGCTACACCGAAACGAAGTATCTGGCGCACTGAGCGGCCTTACACGCGTCAGGCGTTTCCATCAAGACGACGGACACATCTTCTGCCGGCCGTCGCAGATCGAGCAGGAGATTCGCAGCACACTGGACTTTGTGGAATACACGTACAAGGTCCTGCGGCTCGGGCCATACAGGTTGGCGCTATCGACCCGTCCAGAGAAACACATGGGCAGCCAGAGCGAATGGGACGCTGCCGAGGACGCTCTGAAACGGGCCCTCGACGCGTGTAGCCGGTCGTGGACGCTGAACGAGGGGGACGGCGCCTTCTACGGCCCCAAGATCGATATCATTCTCACCGATTCGAACGGCAAGGAGCACCAAACCGCCACCATTCAGCTCGACTTCCAGCTACCCAAGCGGTTCGACCTCAAATATACCGCTCCCGCGCCGGAGCTGGAGCGGTTGGGACAGACTACGCAAGACCCGACGCTGTTAGCCGAGTCGGGCTATGTTCGGCCTGTGATGATTCACCGGGCAATCCTCGGCTCGGTCGAGAGGCTGATGGCCCTCCTGATAGAACACTACAACGGGAAATGGCCGTTTTGGCTGAACCCGCGCCAGGCTATCATCCTGACGCTGAACGATAGCGCCCCTGTTCTGGAATATGCCCGACGGTTGCAGCACACCTTGTTGGGCACTGCCACAGGGGCCGAGTCAGGGGACATTGATGTCGGACGGCCAACGGGAATGGCTGTCGACATCGACGAAAGCGCTCGGCCTCTGGGAACGAAGATAAAGCAGGCGAGGCAAGAACACTACGGCTTGATCATTGTTCTCGGGCCCAAGGACGTCGAGAGCGGCAAGATCACGGTTGATACCACAGGGATTCCGGACGCAGAAGGCTTTAAGGGGGAAAGGCGCCTGGAGATGGAGCCCGAGGAGCTCCTTCGCTTTATGAAGGACCAGGTCGAGGCTCATCATTGAAGAAGGTCCCGAGGGTGGTATGTAGTGTCACACACCATCAAGGGGACATAGACTTGTAGCTCGCGCTTCCTTATCGAGAGCCATATACCCATCAAATATCAGACCCTCCTATACATCATATAATACAAGATACGGCATCGTCTCAAGGAAGTCTTTGTCCCTTCACCAGCCCAGATGCTGGATAACGCCCAAACGCCCCTGTAAGCCCACCTGCCTTGCATGCAGCAGATAAGCCGACAACTTGGATGATTGCCAGAATACTCTAGATATCCCATCAAAGTCCCCTTCAAACGAATAACCGACCTCACCGTCCCTTTCCCTTCCCATTAACACGAGCCGCATTCCGTTTTATACTCTCCTGCTCATACAACAGTTCCCTGTCAAACGTTAGCCTCCCTCCCCCTAATCAATCTTGTCTGTTCCTGCCATCTCTCCGTTGCCTTATTTGGAGTAGACTTACTTCTTCAGCTCATCATCGACAGCCCCGCCAGCGCCCTCGATCCGATTGATCAGCTCCCTCCTCTCCTCGAGCTGCGTCCTCATAAACTCCACCGTCCTCTGCAGCACGATGCCCTCCGACCTGCCCATGCCTTCTAGTCCCGGTACCAGCTCGCAGAGCCGGTCGAAGCCCTCTCTTATTGCTTGCCGGCGTTTTTGTTCTGGGGGTTGTGAGCAACGAGAGCATTTAAAGGGGGGAGGACGAGGGAAAGATATAGGAGGGTCACGTACCAGAGGCGATGTGATTCTGCTTCTTTTCCTCCTCTGTCAGTCGCGGCTTCTCGGCCGCGTCGAGGCCGTTCGCCTGGTTGCCGTCGATGGGCGGCGTGCCGTTTGATGATGACATTGTTTACAAGGTTAAGATTCCGAAAGGTGATAATCTTTCGTGTGATTTCTTCTCGATGGAGGAGTTCAAGTTCAAGACTTGAAGGTATTGTGAGAGAGTAGCCTCAGTTGTAAGTCCATGTTTGACGCCTTTGCTATTATTTATGTCGATGCTGGCTCTTTGGACGTTGGTGCTTGGAGAGAGTTGTCGACTTTGGCGATGCGACAGACGGGAGCATGTGATGCGGGTTTGACCAGGGGTATCGGCGACCCCACCGGCCACGAGCTAGCTGGACAGGGGTCATTGTGCACCCTCGGCTCCGGGCTGATGACGATAAGATAAGAGCAGTGGGGTTGGTTTTCAACATATCCAACACTAGACCTAGACCAACATTGGATTGCACGCCGGTTTGACATCCAGAACATCTCAACTGGTCAACTGGGCAGCCGGTAGTCTTGCAGACGCCCGAGGTCATCATAGCTAGGGCGGGTTGGCTGAGGCCCAACGGTATGCCAGCCTGACTCGCGCACGACATGTCCCAAGCCAACATGCATTGGCTCTTGGCGACGGCTCTTTTGCCATCCAACAAACTGTGCGTCGGTTGCGTGCCCACCTGTGTTTCGGGAGTGATACTGCTCAGATTCACTCCCGAAACCGTTACATACTTAGGTTTACTGTCAGCCGTGTCTCTCGGAGCGTAGGGGCATCTGTGCCGAGTATTACATACGTATGACCATTACCGGAATCACTGATGCTAAGTACCTTGGTTCAGGACTCCATGATTGGGGCGATACCAGTTGTCACTAGCCTAAGCCACTTAACGGCCATACACAAAGCGACAGCTACATGAGTAGCGATGGGAAATGAAGGAAACATATTGAGTTGGCAGTTCCCAGTTGTCTTAGTCACTCCTCGCCATATCTTTGCACCAAGTCTCGCATAACGTCGAGGACCCTGTACGGTTCCTTAGTTACTATAAGATGGATCGACGAGCTTTCACTTCCTGCGTCCGGAGGGTGTCGTTCTGTCAACGAAAAGTGCCGATACGTGTGTGTCAAATCGCCTGATTTGTTTTTGTCAGCCAGACACAGTTGGCATAGGTTCGTATCGGTCTGGTCGGACACATACAGCCGATACAGATCAAGACGGCCTTCGAAGTCCTCTTCGGGAGCCGATATCTTGACAAAAGACTTGTATGCATCGATGCACTCGGCACCGAACCTGCTGCACGCAGGCCGCCACTGCCCAAACTCGTCTTTTTTTT